>JANTPZ010139682.1:0-13517 GCA_025593235.1 Vachellia pachyceras | reverse complement strand
GTTAGGTATGCCAGTGATTTTATCATGTATCATTACATGTAGTTTCTCTGTCAAAGATTCATGAATAACAGTAATTTATTGATTATTTGCATTTTAGTACTGCTTGCTTGGTTGGCATCACAGGCGTCCTTGCTCCACTTCTTGAGGAGACTGTGTTTAGAGGCTTCTTTATGGCATCCTTGACTAAGTGGTATTTCTTGCCCTGCTTTTGTTTGATTCCTTTTTCAGCCCTCTTTGATTTCAGAATCAAACCTTTTTTTTGCTCCTCTTCATGATAAATTTGTGGAGATGTTCTGGATGTCCATCTGTGACAAACTGCTGTAGGCTCATTAATGATGTAAATAAAAGAAGATTATTTATGGAATTTGAACATTTTTGAGGACATCTTATGATAGGATTAAGGTTTGTTCAAGATGTAAACAAGTATGGCGTCATTAGATTTGTGTGGTGTACAGCTTTTTGGATGGGTTCAGGACTTGATATTTTATCATTTCTTGTATTTTAACACTAAACTAATTTAATATACCATGCATGGAAAATCAAAGTTTCAGCTTGTCAAGGTGCTTGCTAGAATTTGGCTGTTTTAAAATCGTTATCATCTCTATTTTGTGGGCCTTCAGCATTATAGGTATAGTTTTTTTAAGGGTTAAGGTGCAATTTTAACAACTAAGTTTTTCGTGAGGAGCATCTGGCACCATAAAGTTTCGGAAGGAGCAAAAATACACATGTTGTCAAAATGGTGCACAATTGACAACGCTAACAGAAGTTACAAATGGCCGTTACCCACTTTGCTGACGAGGCAATGACTTGGCTTTTTTTGTCTAAATATGTTTAGAGATTAAAAACTCACTATGCACCAAGGAATTCTAACCAAATAATTTATCCTTAATCGATCAGAGCTACGACTATATAGCACCGATCTAAGCAAGAAAAGAAGACAACGATGCTGACGACGAGGAAAATAATCCATCCACACACAAAATCGAACTCCACTACAACCTGAGTGTGAAGTACAGTCTAACCATCTTCGACGATGATTCAATTCCGATGCTTCTAAGGAGTTCTTGATGCAGGGAATCGCTGGTCGTGAACGTAGCAGCTGAACAAGTAGGAGAGCTGAAGCGATGATTGTTCGGTGATTAGGATGAGGATTCAATAAAGGAAATCTGTTTGTAGAACAAGAGAAACTGTACTGGAATGGTGGAGATGTCTAGCTGGAGACGAAGAAGACGGCGATGCGGTGAGTAATGCCATAAGCTAGATAGAGAGCGAGGGCTTCAATGTGGAAGTAGCTGGGAAGGAAACTTAAAGACAGAAAAATACCCTTAAATTTTATTTTTTAATACAAAAGGTAGGTTAAGCTTGAATATGAAAGGTACTAACAAGAAGGAATTGGTCTTGCAATTTGGCGGAACATTTGTCGAGCTTGCCAGTGACGTTGAGATTGAAGTTCTTCTGGTAAGTTTTAATGGCGGATTCAAGGGCGTCGTCAAAGTCGTTGATGAAGTTGGTGAGATTGACAACCCACAATCCTCGTTCGTCATCATTCTCCGTTCCTCATCTTTCTACAAGCACATGTGTCGCCACGTCAGACAAAAGTTCTACCTCAGTTAAATAATTGATATGTGTTCATGGTTGATCAAAATTTGTAACGGCCATTTGTAACTTCTGTTAGCGTTGTCAAATGTGTACCATTTTGACAACATTATGTGTATTTTTGCTCCTTCCGAAACTTTATGGTGCCAGACGCTCTTCGCGGAAAACTTAGTTGTTAAAATTGCACTTTAACCCTTTTTTTAAAATTGTTGTCATCTCTATTTTGTGGGCCGTCAGCATTATAGGTATAGTATTTCATGTTTACTTTATTTTGCTGCCGGATTCCTACACCACTGGCTATTGTGGTTAGTGCTGCTGTATTTGCCCTTGCGCATCTCACTCCTGGAGAGTTTCCGCAGCTTTTTGTCCTAGGTATCATATAAATAAGGGTTAAGATGCAAAAATACCTATGAACATTCAAAATAGAAACAAAAATGTTGAAACCGTTAAATATAACACAACACATTTACTTTTTGTGATGGGTCCCACGCTATTTTTGCGTATGCATATGCATAGATAATGGCATTAGCTTATATTTAATGGTCATCACATTTTTGCTTTCACCGGTACTTTTGCACCTTCAAAAATTATATGGTGTTCGCAC
Organism: Vachellia pachyceras; assembly: GCA_025593235.1. Taxonomy (NCBI): domain Eukaryota; kingdom Viridiplantae; phylum Streptophyta; class Magnoliopsida; order Fabales; family Fabaceae; genus Vachellia; species Vachellia pachyceras. Next base: position 11,317 of record JANTPZ010139682.1, on the reverse strand, counting down.
TCTTTTGGTAAAATATCATGGATATTTTTCTTGGATAGATAGAGATACACTATAATATTTTGAGATTTTATAGGGGTTAGAAGAAGATTCTGCAAAGCTAGATTTTTGTTCTATGGTTTAAGTTGTAATTTGCTCCTTAAACCATTGTAGAGAGGGAAAATAACAGAAATTGATGTCTCCAGGTACTGCTTTGGGGATTTCATATGCTCAAACTCACAACCTTCTGACTCCTATCACCATACATGCTTTCTGGAACTCAGGAGTAATATTACTTCTAACTTTTCTTCAGGTATATAACTATATTAACATTTGTTAGAATGTTCTCCTGCTATGCAAAAACTGTTAGTAATTTTTTAAAGCAAACCTTTAGTCAGTGCTCAGGCGGCTTCTCCTGTTTCTTTGTGCAGCTTCAAGGATATGATATTAAGGAATTATTGCAGGCAATTTGATGGAATAGTTTATCTTTTCTCCACAGTTATGGACTATGTACAGATGTATTTCTTTGCATATCCTTCTGCTTCCTTTCCTTGTAAAACATGACTGATCATTGTAGCAATGAAGAGAAAACTGATTATCTGTACATGACAATTCAAATATGTGATAAAACTTTATATTTTAGCACTCTGATATATTTGCAGTTGGTAATTAGTCTTGCTTGTATCTAAAGTATAATCTCATTCCACGATCAAGAGATTCTTTAGTAGACAGGTTGGCCCCTGTTAAACAGTTCTAACTAATCACGCTTAGTGGGTACTGATGTGCATTTTTTGGTGAAGTCACGAATGAGTTTGACATGCTCATCTTTTATTCATGGCTTGATTAGTGTGTCTTTTCTTTTTTCCTCACCCAATAGGCCAACCCCTCAAAAAAATCATAAAACAGACTAATCTAGATTGGGTCATGGTAGGACCCATTTGGGTGGTGACCTTACCACCTAAGCTGCTACTGCATTTTGAAAGACTCGAATCGGTTATTTTTAGTTAAGCTGGAACTACTCCTTGTTTTTTGTTCCAAGCGCACGGTGTGTCTTAAAATCGGGTTTCACTTAATTTTCACAGCTAGAGCTATTGTGTGGAGCCATTGTCTGATGGCAGTGGTCTTGCAACTTGGCCAGCCTGCTTCCACGTGTGCTCATTTAATGGCATCAGATGGAGCAGTCAAGACTGACTGAAGCACCTGGCGTGCCCTTAAAGCCAGCTGCTTCATATGTTTGTTCCTCGATATTTGTTGAGTGATGAGTGCATGACTGTCCTAACCATTGAAGTAAAGCACACATCAAGGGGTATCCATGAATGAGCATTATTTATATATAAAATATATTTGATAAGAACCATTTGGTACCCAGGTCAGTTTTACAGATTACTCTAGGCAAGATTTGAGCATTGTTGGTTTCAAATGAGATTAGTTCTTTTAACTTGAAATCTAGTTCAAAAATGATGTTTTTTCTACTTAACCCATTTGTCATTTGTAGCATTATTCATAGATGATTAGCATGGTTAAATTGCATCCAGTACTTTAAAGTATATTTTCCGATACAGTTAAACCATAAAATATTTTTCTCATTACATCTAACGTCATAAATTAGTTTATGTACCATTCAGCATTATGAAATATTTTGTAGATGCTTCTTATGCCTTAAATTATTTTTTTGTGCATCTAGATCCTAAATTGTCAGACTTAACTGAAAAAAAATACTTCAAGTATTCAATGTCCTTGGGGGAAAAACATCAGGATTCGCTACACCGTGAGTCCGTGACCCTGTACAGCACCAAGCATTTGAGGGATTTATTGTGGTTCTGGAAAGGGATCTTGTATAGCAATTGGGCTAGATCGGTGCAGCCTATAGAGTCATGGGAGCTTCACAAACGAATCATCATGTGAAGGTTGCTTCATAAATGGTGCAAGCTGACATACCCTAAAAATATTTGATGTCAGTACACAGTGGTATTGTACAAAATAATAATTTACACAACCTTGGTGCATCTGCACGTTACATTCCGTGAATAATAGTTGAAGAAAAATTACTTTCATGGTAGATGACTAGATGTAGGCTAATTCATACAAATGAAAAAAATTATTTATATTTTTTTATAATATTATTGTGTAAACAACGAGTTGTCCTTCAATACCCCTTCTTTTAATGAAAAATTATGCAATTAAATAGATAATTAAAAAATAAACATGAGATCAAATATAGTTTACATTTTAGATTTGAAACCCAAGCAAAGTAATCAACTAGCTTCTATATATTTGATAAAGAAAAATTAGTATTTTGGTCTCTATAAATTTGATACACTTGTAATTTAATCCTTAAACTTTGATTTAGCATTACTTAATCCTTATACTTTTGATTTGGTTGCAATTCAATATTAAAACTATGTATAATATAGGTCAAGGATCAAATTACAAACGAGTTAAAACTATAAGGATTGAGATGTAGTATGTCAAAGTTTAGAAATTGATTACAACCAAGTCAAAATTGTAAGAACTAAGTTTTACTTTAAAGTATAATGATTGAGTTACAATCAAATCAAAACTATAGAAACTAAAAGACTAAAGCCTTGTTTGTGTATGTTTCCTATTTTATTGTTTTATATTTTTTTAAAAAAGAAAAAGTGAAAAATATATCTGTTTGGATATTGTTTTAAAAAATTACATTTGAAAACAAACATAGTCAAATCAAAGTGTAAAATTTTAATAATAACTCATTTTTAAATGGAAAAAAACCATTAAATGAAGAATAACGTGTTTCTCAATTTTCCTAAAAAAATTAAGAAATGTAAAAATAGAAAAAAAACAACTAATTTTTTTTATTTCTTAGCTTTTTAAAAACAACTTTCTGTTTTTTTTTTGTTTTTAAAAAAAACTTACTAAAACCTATACCCAAAACAAGTTTTTTTTCTTATTTGTAAAAATTAAAAAAAACAGTTTTAAAAAATAGAAACAACCATGTCCTAATTTTCCCTTTAAATAATGAGAAAATTGTCAATAAGGAGAAATTTGTGAACTTGAAATCTGCAGACCCTTTCTGGAGGAAGAATGCAATGAATTGGATGGGTTCCATGTTATTGATCGAAAAATTTCTTCGAGCTCTCTGTATCAACTACGAAACTAAGAATCTGGTCCACAACTCTTGTTCATTATCTCCTCTTACACTATCTTCATATGTGTTCTGGGATACTCCTCCCACATCAAACAGATTGTGGGAAAAAATCCCACTGATAACTTCTCTCTGGGAATGCCAAGGGTTCGCTCACATCAACATCAAAATGCTCCTGTGTTCGCGCTACCAAAAAAAAAAAAAGAACGGTAGTGACAGAATTTGCCACGGAACTACAAATGAAATTTTAGGTTTGTCACGGAATTTACCACGTAATGAAATTACCGACGGAATATGTTCCGTCACTAAAACAAAATGAATCATAATTTTAATTTTAAATGATAAAACATAAAAGAATTTTTATGTAATTATTATAATTTTTTAATATAAATTCATTTCGAATAAAAAAATTTAAATTTTAAATCAAGAATGAATTTTCTTATAAATATATTTTCACCATTTTTGAATTTAAATTCTATTTTCAGTAACATTAATTAAAACTAACAATTTATGTATGTATATGTTTATTTATTATTTTATATATTTGCATTTTTGTTTTATATATAATATATTATTGATTGGAAAATAATTTTTATATATACATGATTATTAATTTCATAATTTTCGTTTAAAAAAATATTTTTAATATAAAATTATTACAAAAATAAATATAAAATTTTAACCATGGAATTTGCCACAATAATTACCAACGGAAAAATTAGGAAACATATTATATTGGTTGGTTTGTTTGACAGCTGGAATCGTTTTTCATCTGCCATCTTAACTTTGGTTGATCTCATGGTTTTGTAATCACCAAAAAGTGGGAGAATGTGGAAACCATATTTTAATGATAACAAAAGTGTGTTTATGTTTTTGCAGAGGTTATATTTCATCTGCCCATTCATTGTGTTTTCAAAATGATTGTCTCTTCAAAACTTAGAAGGAAAACTGTTTTTTTTGGCAAAAGTTGTTTGAAATTGTGCCGTAGGGGCCAATCATTGTATTTTAAACATTAGTTGTTTTAATATATTTTCTCCATTTAATTATCATATTTTTACATGTTTATTATGATAATTGCATCCATAGAAAAATTATGAATATTGTCTTAAATATCCCTGGTTGGTTGTCTATGTGAGAGCATAGATAAAATAAGACTAATATGACCTTGATAAGGTATGGGGATACGAGTCAAAGTCATACGCACTTGTAAGAGTACAAGGTGCTGGACCGATCCACTATGAGAAAGCTGTATGGATTAAGTCATTAGCTTATCTCATGTATAATCATGTTACAATGCCTTTTGACATGAGATCATCATGGATTCCTACATGGGAGTTGCTAAGTTTTGACTTAGTCAAAAGTCACCTTTAACCAGGTGATGGTAAATGCTATATCGGGCTTATGAGTCTTTCATGTGGAGGAATGTGAATTATCAAGATGGGATTTATCCCTCGCATTAGTTGAGAGATATTACTGGGCCCCTCGATGAGTGAGTCAGATAAATGTATGGCCATACTGTAACGAAAATGAGTTTTCGTTTATGAGATCAGACTACTCAAGGATCGAGAAAGTAATGGTTAGGATAGGAGGATGATGTCATCCATGCCTCATCCTTGACCGAGATATCATATGACAAAAGGGACGTAATGTGGTTGTGTCGTGATTAATGTAACGTCCCATCACTTTTTAAAAAAACAAGAGAAGAGGAGCAGAACTTGGCTTGCACGATTGAGGTTGCAAGGAGGTGGGATTGGTTGAGTGTGAGGTGAGTTAAAAAAAACAAAGAATGTGTAGAGAGGTGGCGTACACGGCAGAGATGGGGAGTGTGGGTTGTGTGAGATATAAGTAAAGGAAATTAAAAAAAAGCAAAGAAAGAGAAGGGTGTCAGACGTGCAAGTGGTTAGGGGTATTATAAATACCCCACCCCTTTTGTTTTGGTGAGAAGAGAAGGGGAGCACAGCTGGGAGAGAGAGAAGAGATAGAGAGAAAATAGTGTAGAGGGTTATTTTTCCAATCTAAGGTTCTGCTTGTGAGATTATTTACATAAGTAAAATGACTTATTTTCGTTTAGATTCTTTTACGAAAGTTGTTCTAAATATTTTTCTCTTTCTAATGTTAGTAATATTATGTATATTAGAGAATAGTTTTGGAATCTAGATTTTTATTTAGTGTGAGTTTTTTTTTTTGTAGAAGGCCATAAAATTATGTATATATTTTTATAACTATGTTCTATAAGGTTATATCTATTTATTTGATACCTTGAGTATTTTAGAAATATAGTTGTGTAAAAAAAGTGATATAATTTTGGATATATATGGTGTTTTAACTAAATGAAGATAAGTTGAAAAATGTAGAGGATGATTTATGGATATATTTGATTAGCCTAGATTTGTTATTTTTGCATTACATGATTTTATAAATAATTTTTATTATGAAAAGCTCCTAAATCAATTTGAGGTATTTAAAAAAATTGTTGAACAATTTAATTGGTATATTGGAAATGTCATTTATATTTTAATCGGCTTTAATTTGTTATTTTGCCATTATATGGTTTTATAATTAATTTTCATTATAAATAGATTATAAATAATTTTATATTGGGTAATTATTTATTTAATTTTTGTATTAAATTCGTATTTGCATTACTGTATAGATTAATTAGTGATTGAGTTGTAGTTGGTGGCTTTATTCTCAAGGCTAGTGGGATTTAGCTTGAAATTGATGTGGTTGGGATTAATTTCTTTTATATACTTGTTGTGGACTGTAAAATGTTTTTTTTAAATCTTACTTTCTTTATGGAAAAATTTAATTGTGATTTAGAAATTTTACATATTTTTATATATGAAATTTGTTCAGTGAAGTATTGTATTTTTAAACTGTATGAGTGTTTTGTTATACATGGGAAGTTTGTGCGTTTGTGATTAATGATATGAATATGGCATTGGAACTGTATGGATGATGGGTGTGCATCTATATTTATATGTGTTATATTGTAGGTCTATTTTCGGGATGAACAAAGAGTGGTGAATTATTGTACCCCTCAACTTTTGCTGATCTTTAGCCCAGATATAAGTTAAGTTGGTGTGGGAGGACACCTCCTTACTTTGGCCTGTTACAGGTGGTATGGGATGGGGCAGTGTTCTTGAAGTGACTAGCTAGCCGTTGGCTAGGTATACTAGCACTAGTAAGCTTTACCATGTTCAAAAGTTAGAAGGTGGAGTAGGTGGATAGGGGGTTAATTGCTCTTGATAAATATTATGTTATGGAATTATTATTGTACTGACAAACTTGCTTCTCTGACTTACATTCATATCCTGCATATGTTAGATATTGATTTTGGTTACTGAGACTTCGTTCTCATCCCATTGTTATTACTTTTTTTAGGCAATACCTCTAATTCTGATAGAGGTCGAGGGAAGCAGCTAGAGGCATAATTATTAAGCCTTATAGGCCCTTTTTGGTATTGGTATTGTATTGAATTTTATATTACCATATAGGGCCTATTATTATATATCATGAGGCATTGTATTTTGGATAACTTGCAAGGAAAACATGTGCTCACTGTGTTTTTGGCTTAGTCATTGCTCCAAGCATATTGGATTTTATATGCCACTCTATGGATGGATCTCGTGTCCAGGATCAAGGGTGCTTTATTAAAGAAAAATCGCTTCTGCATAACTTTGTCGTTATTTAATTATTTTGGTTTGATTATTATGGTACAGATTTTGGTCTTTTCAACTTGGTATTCAGAGTTGTGTGTTTTATTTTCGACTTGAATTTCATGTTTTGAATTTTAAATTTCGAATTTCAACATTAATAAAGATTAATCTTGAATATCTTTTGAATTTTAAATTTCAAAATTAATAAAGATTAATCTTGAATATCCTTTTGAAATTCAAATTTTAAGATTAATAAAGATTAATCTTGAATATCTTTGGTATACGAATTTCAAAATTAATAAAGATTAATCTTGAATATCTTTTGAGATTCAGATTTTCAAGATTATTAAAGATTGATCTTGAATATCTTTGTATCTTTATCAAATTTGGATTTTCAAGATTAATAAAAGATTAATCATGCATTATGATGTACTCCATGAGTTCTATAAATATGAGGACTCATGAGCAATAGAGGTATGCAAGACATGAGAAGCGCTAGCACGCTGCTATTGTTGGGAACTGTTCACGTGGATACTGGTAGGGGGAGACCATAAGAAGCATCGGCACCTTGAGATTATGTTCAAGAACGTGAAAAGTTTTAGAAGGCCTTGGGTGTTGGGAACTGAAAGATATCCAAACGCAAAGGAATCTACAAATTTAAGAATCGAAAAGGTATTACACTGTCTCCTTAATCTAAACGCCTTTGGCAGATCCATACGTGGGATTAGATAATTTTAATTTGTAATCGGTTCTTCAACTGTGTGTACATTCTAACTCCAACAAAAGTGACATAGCATTCGAGTTCTATGTTTTCAAACTTGAGTTACAAGCTTCAAATTATTTGTTGAAACTTAACTTTCATTCAAACTCGAGTTGTGAAAAGAAGCTTTTAAAAACTCGAGTTATGCAACTGAAACTTGAGGTTTATGTATAAAATTTCGGTTCCAGATTCAACTTTCAGCTTAAACTCGAGTCATCAAGTGATGTTTTCAAAAACTTGGGTCATGGATTTCAAAACTCGAGTTTTGTATGTTGTTTTCTAATTAGCAGTTTCAAAAGTCTTTGGGAAAATTCGATTTGCAAAAGAAGCTTTGCAAAACTCAAGCTATGCTTTTGAAAACTTGAGTTTAAAAGTAAAGGATTCTCTGGAAGTTCGAAACTGGACAAGAAAACTCGAGTTGCAATTCAAGTTTTGGATAACTCGAGTTCTTTAGTTTGAAAACTCGAGTTCTGAGTGGAAATAAATGTCAACTTCTTCAAAACTCTTAGCAGAAACTCGAGTTCCTCATAAGAGTTCTATAAAACTTGAGTTTCTAGTTTCAAGAAGTTGAGTTTCATCGATGGCTATTGTTAGTGTAGGATTTGACCAAGAGGGGGTGAATTGGTCACTTTTTAAATTAAAAAATCAATCGTAGAAATGAAACAAAATCACCAAAGGGAGCAGAGAGAAAATTGACACGAGCGATTTATACTGGTTTGGTCCTCCTGACTTACGTCCAGTCCTCAAAACGCCTCTGAGAGTTTCAATCTACTATCCAACAACAATCAAGGCTCACCGGGCCTTTACAATGGAGAATCACATTCCCCCTTACAACATGCACTAAAACAAAGACTCTCACACTCTGTTTTCAGTTCAATCACAATCCAACTGATTCAAGGTCCCAATGTTGAATATCTCACAGGAATACAATAAGGTTTGACAGAATAAACTCTCTTGTAAGAGTGGATAGTCAAATACTAAGCTCACAGAAATTATGAACAAAAAGACAGACGAATAAGTTCAGAGGATAAATGTGTATTGATGTTCTTTTTTTTTTTGTCGTATCTTATTTTCTGTCTTCAAAGCTTCTTCATTTATATTTGAGACTATATTCAATAGCAGTTACATAGAGTTTGAATGCCCATTAGAGAGAAGCATGTAACCGCTGTGTTTGTTGGTCTGTCATTAAAGCTTGCTGTTCAGCTATCGATGGTGAAAGCTTGGATTCATTCCTCAGAAGATTTGAGCTTTTTAATGAAAGAGCTAAAGTGCATTTATTAGAGCAGGTGAAATTCAAAATGTCTAAGTATGAAAAAGGAAAGCTTAGGTAGACAATAGACTTAGCTGTGTCAGAAGCTTTGTCAGAAAATGAGGAACTCGAGTTCTCAAGATCTCATAACTTCAGTTCTATAACATTGAGTTCGAAGGTCATGTAGTGAAACTTCTAGTTTTCATAAACAGAACTTGAGTTTTGAGAAACTTTCATTTGGGACTCGAGTTGCCAATGAAAGTTCTGAAAATCAGTTTAAAAAATTTTATTTGAAACTTCAAGTTTTGAGTTGCAGTTAAACTTCAAGTTTGAAGAAACAAGGACTCAAGTTCTAAAACGTGTGAAAAGTTGTTTAGTTGAAAAGGTCCTCGAGACTCGAGTTTTGAAAAACTTCCAGCTTTCAATTCAAGTTCTGTGTGACAGTTGTGGAACTCGAGTTCTGAAAATGTGAAACTCGAGTTCTGAGAAACTTGAATCTAAAACTTCCAGTTTTCACTGCCAATTCTGCTAAACTTCAAGTTCTGGAAAACTAGAACTCGAGTTCTATAACATGTTTAAAAACTTGAATCCAAAACTTTAAGTTTTCACTGCAAGTTTTATGAAACTTCAAGTCCTGGAAAACTGGAACTCGAGTTCTATAACATGTTTAAAAACTTGAATCCAAAACTTTAAGTTTTCACTGCAAGTTTTATGAAACTTCAAGTTCTGGAAAATTGGAACTCGAGTTCTATAACATGTTTAAAAACTTGAATCCAAAACATCAAGTTTTCACTGCATGTTTTGTGGAACTTCAACTTGTGAAAATTTTTGACTCGAGTTTTTGAACTGAGCATAAAAACTTCTTTTTCAAACTTCTAGTTCCAATTTCCAGTTTTGACAGCAAGTTACAGAACTTGAGTTTTGAGATTACCAAACTTGAGTTTTGAAACTTTTTCACCAAATTTAAAATCATTTTCAGTTTCAAAAACCTGCAACCACAAAAGGTCCATAAATTTTTATTTCAAGAAGCTCCAGAAACTCATTAAACTCTATTTTCATCTTCAAGAAATAGTTTTGAGCATCCAAATGAATTTTAGATGAATGGTAACTCAATGTATGATGATATAATATCTATTTGAAAACATTTCAACATTCAAAATGAGTTATTTAACCACATCATCCTTCAATTAAAAGAATGCACAAACATAATAATAAATCAATATAAATTTTAAAAACTTTTGCTATGTACTAATAAGCATTATAAATTTTTTTTGATATTTGACATCATCAAAACTAATCATGTCTAATAGCTACTTCATATCAGCCTAATTTACGAAGTAAAACTCGAGTTTGATCAACTAAAACTCACGTTTCATCAAACTTGCTTTTCAACTTGAGTTCCTGGCCAAAGTTTCTCATGTTTTCCTTTCATAACTCTCTCTGGAAACTCGAGTTATATTAGAAGTTTCATAAAACATGAGTTGTCTTTAAACTCTAGTTTTGCTCTTTGTTTTTCAAAACTTCTTCTAGTTACCACTTCAGCACAGGAGTTATGAAATATAAAACTCGAGTTTACCTTTTTGTTTGACAAAATATTTGACAGAAGCTCTTTTTGTTGATGCCTTATTTTGATGATAACAAAATCACGTTTAAAAGTTCTCATGGCAGGATTTGGAAACATTCACAAATATCTTTGAAAATTATGAAATTTCGATTTTCAGGTTCAAAACTCAAGTTTAGTTCTTTTCAAGAATCAAGTTTTCAAAATATGTTATAAAACTCGAGTTCTAACTTCACAAAACTCGAGTTTCATGCTTAAAAATCTCTGTCTAGGAACTTCATGAGTCACAACTCGAGTTCCAGTCTTGCAGAACTCGAGTTTACCAGAACTTTCAGTAAAAACTCGAGTTCCCAGCCTCAAGTTGTGACAACTCGAGTTCCAGGACTACAGAACTCGAGTTTCGAGCTTTTGAATCTCTGTGAAAGACTTTGATGCATCAGAACTCGAGTTCCAGAGTTTCACAACTCAAGTTCCAAATCTGTTTTACAAAACTTGAATTGAAAACTGGAAGTTTTGGCATCAGAGTTTTAACAACTCGAGTTCCATGATTTATAAAACTCAAGTTTTGCACTCTTTATCAACCTTATGTTATAAAACTCGAGTTACAATTCTTCTGAACTTAAGTTCCATAACATGCTTTCAAAACTTGCATTCTGAACTCGAGTTTCCAAACAAAAATGCTAAAACTACATTATGAAACTTTTATTATAAACTCGAGTTTCCAAATTAGAGTTTTCTAAACTCGAGTCTTGAATTGAGGAAACTTGAAGTTTCATTACATGACTTTTCAAATTGCTCAGAACTCATGAAATAGAACTCGAGTCATGGGAATTCTTGAACTCGAGTCCTATCTTTATCTGACAGCAGCGTCTGACACTGAACTTCGCTTTATACCAAATCTTTACTTATTTGTGTCTTAACTTTTGAAAATTACCTGCCACCATAAATGCATGTTTGCTAACCTATAAAACAGGTATAAGATTGACTG
>JANTPZ010139676.1:2715-26948 GCA_025593235.1 Vachellia pachyceras | reverse complement strand
ATAACATACCTCCACTCGACAGGGAAAAATTACATCTTCAACCTATAAAATGTTTTTCTTTCCTTCAGGCAGATGCTAATCTTTTGTGATACCTACCGGTGGGTATACAGTATGGCTTTCTCTATCTAACTTTTCCATCTTTTCCAGAAAATAAAAAGGATGGCATTGGTATTACAGGGACCAACCTAATTAAAGATAAGCTTCCACCAATTCCAAATTCTCAACTTCAAGGAGACAGCCTCAGATCACATTACTAAGTCAGGAATTATTGTCGGCAATAATGTTCTTTTACAGTGATACGTGCATTTCATACTCTGCATTTTTAAAGGAAAAGATTTCTTTTATCAGTGATCGGTTTGGCCTGGATTGCAGAAGAAATAAGTTGTCCTATATATTTGATTGATAAATTCACTTGTGGATGTGGATGTTGAGGATTCACATTCTAGTTTTGAATGAAAGTGCGGCGATGGCGGAGGAGGAGGCGGCGGAGGGGTTGAGGGAGTGTGGGGGAGGGGGAGAGAGGTGCCGGTGGGGCTGAGGACGCTTTGAGAGCAGTGGCGAAAGAAGCCGCATGAGAAGAGTTGAGTTTTGAGCTTTGGCTGAGGATGATGATGACTTTCATATCTTCTTGCTTTTCAAAATAATGAAACGAAGCGTATAAGGATGAGGACGGTACGCTAGGAAACAGAAAAGCACCGAAACTCAGTGGCTTCTAGACTTGAGAGGTTCCTCTTTGCCCATTTTTCATCCTTCCTCAAGGAGAGAAACTCTCCTTTCCTCCACCATTACCATTGTCGCCATTTCCTTCCTTTTCATCACTTTGGTTTTTCATCTCCACTCTCCGTTTTTCTTTGCTTCTTCCACTGTTCAGTTGCATCTTCAACCTTCTGAGTTTTTGGAATTCTTCGTGGCAAATCTTGACTAGTACTCTATATATAATTCTCCAATTCAACAACAATGGCAAAACGTGAGTTTTTAAAGGAGATCTTTAGTTACTTTAATTTCCTATCCAATAATTATTTAACAATTTCTAAGTCTTGAAATAGTTTTTCTCATTATTGAAACAATTTATATTGTTTAATCTGATTATTTTTTAGAAATTATTATAAATGGATTATTGTTTAGCACTTGATATTGGACTATTATAGCTTAAATTTCAATTATATTGGACTGGATTATTGTGATTTCCTAAAGTATTTTTGAATCTTGGATCATATTGTATCTTGCTAGCTTTAATTCTGTTATTTTAAATTTAAGAGTTACAATTAAACATTAATTTTTATCATCCTTTATTCTATTTTTTTATTTTGGTTGTAGTTAGTAAGTTGGAATTTTTGAAAATATTTTGTGACAATTCGAGATGGCTCGATTGTTGAATTAAAACGTAATTATAATTTTTAATTCATTAGTTTAATTCCGGTATCTAATGAAGTGAAGATTGCTTGTATTGTTAAGTTTGAGGATTGATTGCTATTGTTATTTATTTGTGTGTTTCATTTCTATATTTTTACTATCATTCATTTCAAGCAATTTCATATGAAAATATCAAAAAGAAGTATTTTAATTTTAGTTTAATTCATAATATTTAGTTAGCAATTCCCCAAATTAAATTAATTTTTAATTTATGTTGCTTGCATTTATTTACTAGAATTTAATTTCATTTTTCAGCACTTCAAAGGGAATATAACTCAAATTGTAATTATATTACATTAATTCAGTCAGTTTTTGAAGTGAATCTAAAATGACTAATTGTCCGTTCTTCATTCTGATTCAACATACTTAATATAATAGTTTATAAGTCAAAAAGGTTTGTTATATTGTATATATTACAATTATAAATCATGTACGTCATATATTAGTAGTTTAAATTTATTTATATTTATAATACTAATTTTATTTTGTTTTGATTTAAGGGTAAAGATATGATTCTCAACAGATACTAAAGTAACGCAAATTGGACAGAGTTCTAACACTAATTGGACAGAGTTCCAACACTATATTTCCCCTCTTTATGGGCTCTAACAGGAATTGGTCCTTAACTTGGCATGATATTTAGGTCAATCTTAGATTAATTTTATGATTGTTCAAATTTAACATTTTTTAATTTGAATCCCGTTAACAGATATAACCATATTTAATATCTAATAGTACTTTCAATTAGATGGTACATTTGTTTAAGGAAAAACACAAATAAATTAGAAAATGCTAAACTGTGATTTTTTATAAAGAAAATTATTGAAATATTCATCGTAATAAAAATTATTGCCCAAACGTATTTGATATTCGTTTAAATATTCAGGTGAAACATGTCTTCAGCAAATAGGAATCCTGTTTAGTTTTGTGAAATATATATTTAATTGTATGAAAATGGAAATTTTTATAGAGAATGAGTGTTTATTTTTCTAGTCTCCTTACTTTTTTTTATTATCATTGGTTCAAAATGTTAATAACCCAAATTAATTTTATATTTCATAAAAAATTTAAATTTCCAAATTTTTGATTAAATTTTGATATTTTATATTTTAAAAATTATAATAATACCTTTATAAAATATTAAATCAAGATCATTAGGTGTTTGTTTGATTCTATTACAATATTCTTTATTTTATGTTATTGGCACATTTTACAGAATATTTTTTAGAATAATTTTTGAAAATAAAAAATTGAGAATTATTTTGAAAAAAAATAAGTGGAGGGGTGAAAAAATTATTTTCTATATTTACATAATTTCCCATAACAAAAATATAATATTCTCAGTCGTTTCTCTAGCTTTATACAATAAAAGTTAAAAGGTAAAAAACATAAAGTTGATGTTATGATTTAAAAAATTAAATCTTCCCAATTACCCCAATATATGTTAATAATCTTCCCAAAAATTATGCAACAAGGGAAGAGGCTATCTTCTTTTTCTGGTAATCATGTCAAGATACAAAAGATTCTGTATCATGTCTTGAAATCTGTCTTTTATATACACACACATCGTTAATATAATATTTCATCTTTATAGCTTATCTTCATTTTGGTTGGGATCTATATAGTTTTAAAAAATAGGTTTTGATTTCTTAAAGAGTAAAATTATCCATATTTTTATTAAAATATAGGGTAATGTTTTAGGAAGAAAGAAACTTGAGGTACGATGACTTATGGTTTGGAACTATAAAGACCAAAACTATAATGATGTCAAACAATAAGCACTAAATGTTGCAATCCTATGTAGGCACATAAACACATGGCTATAACTCAATTCTTAAATTTTAATTCATTGTAACTTGATACAACTTAATTCTTATAGTTTTAACTTGGTTATAACTCAATACTTAAACTTTAACTCACTACAATTTGATGCTTATAGCTTTAACATTTTATAATTTAATCATTGATCTTTATTATACATATGATTGAGCCTCGAACAATATTATTTTTGAAATAACCTCGTTCATAAACCTTGAAATAAAATAAATCTAAATCAATTAAAAAATAAATTTAGTAATCCACCATCTCAACTTAGAGATGACTCATGCCATTCAAATATCAACTATATTATCCACAAATAGAATCTCCCATGTAGAAAACAATCACTATCAAAATACCCTCACCGAGGTGGCATATACCCAATTCATAGACTAACATCAATGGATTAACAGGGATACAACAACATCCAAAATGAGTAAAATAATCTAAAGAGTATGCATAGCCTAAATATATGATAATATATACATCTTCCACATAAATTCTCAAAAAGAGGAGGCTCTACAAAAGGTTTAAACAATACAATGCCTCGGGCTCTTTTCCTTCCGTCTACCAGTACTGAGGCCATCTCCTGAAAATGCTAAAACCACGAGATGAGGCATAAAGTTCTAGTAACCAACAGATAATTTATCAAATATTCAGATATAAGAGGTGAAGCAAGAATAAATTTTAACATTATATTGATAAGATTTCTAACCCAAAGGGGTACTAGATCATCATATAGATACCCACCATAATAATATACTCTATATAAAGAAGATCGTAAAATGACAAGGTTCCAATTAAATAAATTAGTAACAATTGTATACCAATACAGTACAACACAATCTATACACAATTCTATCCACCAAACTCCTCCTTGTATCACATGACGTGGACTCTAACTTATAATGATAGAAGATTTGACCAGAGTCAACCACCAATATAAGGTTAATGAGCCCCTTTTTAACCACCCACAATTGGGTCTAAAACTGGGAGATGTTATTCTCTCTATGGTCACCCACAATTAGGTCCAAGACTTGGAAGGTATAATATAATGTCAACTACTATGATCAGTAGTGGATATTATTGCCATTGACTTTATGTATCAAATATATCATCTTCCCAAACTTCATTACAACCCAAGCCCCAACAATATAGTCACCATCATTCCATAACCCATTTATATATTTTCATTTTCCATTATGTTATCAATTATAAAGTAATATAGCATTATATAAAGAGTCATTAATATAGGCTATAATATTAAAATATTATCCCTTTCACCAATGATTTATAAATATTTATGGCTTAATTTCCAAATGTAACATGTTAATTTCATAAATTTATCGCCATATGTAAAGTTTGAATCAAGATAATATTTACAGCTCAAAAGATTTTTTCAAAAGATCCTACAACCCATAACAGGCTTATAAAATAAATTAAATATTATTACCTCACGTTAAAGTAAATATGCAATACCATAATAATCCAAATCCAAAACTCAAGTCACCAAAATATAATTGACGTACATAATTAATTAAATCACACATTAATATAATGCTAATAAAATAAATATATAAATAAATTTAAATAAAACTTATTTTCTTTCCAAATTTTAAGTTCTCCAACAATTATCCACTTACAATTATAATTTAAATTATTTATCGTAATTTCTTTTCTATCATCCAATAATTTATTGCGCTTCTTAAAATTATAATCAATATGCCAAATATCCCCAAAACTCATCTTTAAATCTTCAAACATCACATAAATCAAATATCTTCAAACACTTGTTAATATTCTAATTTCTTTCTTCTATAAATCATGTCTCATCCAAGAGAATCACTAAAAATATTTATATTTCTTTAATGTATCCAAAAATAACAAATTCCAGCACTTAAAGTTTTGCCAAAATTCCTAATATTCATAGTTTATCATCAACATCAAATCTCATCTGTTAAAAAATTATTATAGGTTTTAATGAACTAAAATAAATTATAAAACTCAAACTCAATTGGTATTTGGTACAAACATCCTACATATCCCAAAAATAAATAGATTATCTAAAAAATTATTTAAAATTCTCAAATCAACCAATAACCAAACTGAACCGATTGAATCACCAATGACAATCCTAAAATTTAAAATAAATTTTTAATATAATTTTAATTAGGCATATAATCAGTAAATATCAATATTGGGTCTGATTATAAGAAAAATTATTATAAAATAATAAACTGACCTAATCAAAAATCTAAATTGATTAAAACCATTTATTAACATCCCTCTACATTCCTATACTATTATATTATCAAAATTCAAAACTTCTCAAAATTCTAACATTAAAAATTTCCTTTAACCAGAACAAAATTACTAACATATGAAAGAAAAAACTTATAGAATAATTTTTGTGAAGGAAATTTAGTGATTAGAGGTAATTTTACTTACCAAATAAGCTCAAAAATACTGGAAATGGCGGACGAACGCGTGACAGACATCGGATGAACAGTGTAAAACAGAAAAATGCTGCATTCTCTTTTCTTTGTGTGGTTAAATAAAACTTATGGCAAAAATTACACAATTAACTCAAAGGATTTAAATATAACAAAAATGACCCCATTTTCTCTTTCTTCTACTTCTTCTTATTTTTTCTCATATGTAATAATTTATTTTAAATTTAAAAAAATTATATTTAAATAAATATTTATGTTACTTAAATAATATAATAAATTTTAATTATAATTAAATATATATTTTTTAATGATGGTTTTAAAAAATAAAAATTTTAGGATGCTATAATTTTTTATCGGAGATACGCTTGCTTTGTAAAAAATTTAAATAATATAACGAACAGGAATTGAGTCTAGTGAAGTAACTAGTCACTTAGACAAATCATTGTTTGAATATTAACTAATAGATTTATTCACATTTTGAGTTTTGACAGTGTTTTGAACATTATTGTTTTCAACAAGAGAATACATGTACTAAAAAAATTAAATATGATAAATAAAGATAAAAAATACATGATAAAATGAAAAATAGAGAAGTGGGACGAAAAGTTATACATTAACTATTAAAGGTATCTTAAATATTTCTTATTTATTAGATATACTAAAAATTTATTAGGTTTTATTTCTTGTTGGTGTTGAGGTTGAGATCCTCCCTATGTCACAAGTTCGAATCATTATTTATTACGTGAATTTATTTATATTTCTTCATTGCTAAAATCACACCTTTTTATTTTTTTTGAATATTTTAAATATTCAAATAGAATATATTTTAGAACATTTTACAAGATGCCTATTACAAATAAATTCTATGAGAATTTAATTTCATGATTAAGAAGAATATTGACTTGTGCAAGTTTAAATGATAAATATTCATCAATAGGATTTATTAATGTTTGAATCTTGTATTATATACATGTGTTAAGATGCATCACCCTGCACTATTTTTCTTAGCAGAACTCGGTATTCAAAACTAATTCGTGGTTTATCCAGCGACCTAGTATTTTTTTTTTTGGTAGCATCCAATATTTTAATGTATTTTTGTGCAATTTTATCCTTAAATTATTATTTTAAGAATAAATGAGCATCCTAAATTTAAGATACTTATTACTATTAAAAAAATATTTGAGAGTGAAGGTTACTAAGATTAATAGCTTATTTGGTTTCACTTCCCAAAACCTAAGTTTTACCCTAAAACTTGGGTTTTGTCCAAACACTCACATTTTTCGGAAAAACTATTTTAGACATAAAACCTCAGTTTGAAACCTAGTTTTTGAAAATGTTATTTTCTTATTAAATCACACCATCTCTCCTAATAAATTTTCTCTTTCATACTTTTTCTTTCTTTCTTTTTTATTTCTCATACCTACTTTTTGTTTTGGAATCCGTAAAAGCCAAAACATTCCACACATAATTACCTTTTCAAAATATAGATTTTGCCTCGAAATCCGTAAAAGCTATCTTTCAAAACCTAAGTTTTAGCTCGAAATTTATAAAAGATATTATCAAAAGGACTTACAAACTAGCTCTAAAATAATAATATCTCTACGAAATTACAGAATTCTTCCTTGCTTTATTAGACTTACTCTGACTTAATTTAGCGGTGCTTCCAGAATATTTTTTTTTTTGGGAAAGAGTACTTCAACCATTTCGTATTTTAATAACATATAAATTAAAAAATGATATCTGTAAAGTCCCTCCTTTTTGATTTAATAGAATAATAATAAAAAAAAATATAGTTATGGGCTTCCACGATGTGGGATGGTTGGCAGCATCATTATGCTTTTAATTAAAAAAATTTTAATTATTAAAGTATGGTCTGCAACCGAAATGTGGCAGCCACTTAAAAAAAATATATAATTAAAAAAATATAAATATAATAATAGGTGAGCATAGCGCGCGCGCACACTTTCACAACGCATACTCACAGTTGAGAGAGAGCGTCCGGCGAGAGGAGAGTTGGAGAGAGGGTGTGGCATCTGGAAGGACTGTTTTTCAATCTAAGGTTATACTATTGAGATTATTTAGATAAGTAAAATGTCTTATTTTTATAAAACTTCCTTCATGAAAGTTGTTCTAAATATTTTTCTCTTTCTAATGGTACCAATATTATATCTATTAGAGAATATTTTGAGAATTTCATTTTTGTACAGTTTGAGTTTTATTTGTAGAAGACTATAAAATTGTAGATCTATTTTTATAACTATGATATGTGATATTAAATTTATTTTTATATACTTAGGATATTTATTACGAATTTTGTTATAATATATGATTTTTGATATTACTGTTTTGAATAAATAGTAATGATTAAATTGTTAGAATAATATTTAGCAAATTTATTGCTATTGCTATTTCATGGTTTGATACATATATTGTGTATATATGTATAGTTAAGTATATAAACTTTTGTTAAAGAAAAATATATATAATATATATGTATATCTTTATGAGTATATAAGAAAAAGTATTTGAAATAAATAATAAGTTTATTTAAATAAATTATTCAAATAAAAAGTATTTATAGATATAAATTTATATGGGTTCATTTATTTATTAAAATTCATTTAAATTATTTTTAGAAAATATTGAATGTATGCTTGATATTTTAATTAAATTAGTTTGTTTAATAAATTAAGGATTTATAATTTAAAAACTATTAGAGGTTTAAAATCCTAAACTTTAAATTAGAATTCTAGTATGAATATTATTAATAATATTAAATAGTTGAACTAATAATTTTAAATAATTTAAGTAATAATTTTACCACCCAAAAATTAGTTGTAGACTAATGTGTAGTACTATTTAAATTCTTGTAGACCGTCTATAACAGTTTGGTGTTGGGCGAGATTTTACTTGTGATAATATTATTTTTGCTTGGCGAGAGGTAACCACTTTCCTCTCTTTATGCATGCTTGTAACATGTCTTTGAGTGATTTTAAATAATTGTGAAAAAATATTATTGATGTTCGATTTGCATAATAAAAATTATGTGGTTAGTGAAATTGTCTCGTGGGATCTATTTTTATAAAGAAAAGGTAATTTATTTATTGACGGCATTATTTTATAATTGTCTTGAGGATTTGTAAAATTGCTCATAATACATGACAGATATATTATGATATAAGTGGGAGTGGTGGATGTTGGTTTGATGAGAGGTTTCTCAGAGGAAATAAGGGGGTGATTTTATTGTACAAAAAGAGGAAATAAGGTGGTAGGCTACCAGGTGTACACTGATTAGTCATTTTGGCCCAATTATGTTTAACAGGGCAATGACACCCCACTATTTTGTAAAGGGGGAACCCATTGTCCGTTTCTTGTGCTCTGTGGATTTTGGCCGGTCCACACCACTTGATCGGAGAGCTCAAAATGTGTACTACCAGTTGCATGGGATAGTACTGGCCCATGGGTTCAGTCTGAGGAAATAAGGCTGGGAAGAAATAAGGAGTATCAGATAAATGAATTTTATGCATTGAATTTTATGCAATTATATAATGAGATGAGCATGAGATTATGATGTGGCGAGCGGATCTTTAGTCGCCTTAGATCCGCGTCAAAAATAATTTAACCGAATTAATATAGTATAGCACTAATCCGGGTCGTGTTCACTTTGAGGAGCCGAAAAATGGAATTAATTCCTAATAATTGAGTGTGAGTAACCTAAACTGAAATTAAAATATGTTTTTATTATTATTTTTTTATGAAAACAATGGGAATGAATTTTTTATAGACGAAATAGAAAACGAAACACACGAATAAACGATGATAATAGTCAATCCTCCAATTCAACAACGTGGGCAATCATCACTTCAATAGATATGGGAGTTAAAAATAATGAATTAAAGAATTATAATCAAGCTTTTAATCCAACAACCGAGCCACCTCGAATTGCCACAAAATATTTTCCAAACTTCTAATTTACTAACTGCCAACAGAATAGTAAAGAAGAATTAAGGATAATAAAACTACTGCTTAATTGTAACTCTTAAATTCAAATAATAGAATTAAAGTTAGCAAAAGATTATTTGATCCAAGATTCTAAGCCACCTTAGAAAATCACGAGATATTAGCTTGAAATCAATATAAACGTCATACCAGAATATTATAATTGAAATCAAAGTTAAATCAGCCCAATATCAATTGCTAAACAATAACTCAGTCACAATAATTTCCAAAATAAATCCTATTAAACAATAGAAATTGTTCCAATAATTAGAAAAAATATCCTTAGACCTAGGAATTGTTAAACAATTATTGGACAGGAAATTAAAGTAATCAAAAACTCCCCTTTGAAGAATCAAGCTCCTGCCATTGTTGTTGAATCAGAGAATTAAAGAACTAGCCAAGAATTCCCATCAAGAATTCCAAGCATCCAAACACTGCTGCCACGGAAATTGGTTGCTGGCGGAGGAAGGAATGAAGATTGTATGCGCGCGGCGTGGGTGATTAAAGGATGATGAATGAGTGATGTTTTGTGGGTGCACGTCGGCTTCTCTCGATGGACTTTCCTTCGTGTGTGGATGAATAGTGGTGGTCGCTTGAATGGATGGGAATTGTGGGATGAAGTGGCGGCTGAGAATGAGGAGAAAGGAATTGATGATTCTTTCCAAACAGTGGTACCTTCAATGCTTTAATGCGTGTGCCACTGAAATGAGCAATTCCTTCTCTGTTTGCAGCTTGTGGAATGATTAATTAGGGTTATGTTGGTCTGATGGGCTTGTAGGTGGTGGCCCAATATGGATGAGTAGCAGCATGAATTTCTTTCGATGAATCCTTGTGTTTGCTTGATGGAATTGATCAACTTGAATTAATGTGCGGCGCTTGGATATAATGGAATCATTTGTGCGTGAATTCATTTCCCCTGAAAGCAATATGTAATATAATATTATAATATATATAATATAATATAATATAATATAATATATAATATAATATAAATGGATTTGAATATGGTCCTTGATTTGAATTTTAAACTCAGAATCTTAGATTTCCTAATTCAAATTCAAAATCAAGATCTACTAATTTGAACTCAGAATCTTCTAAGATTATATTGATAAATATATTAATTTAAATTTATCTTTTGATCTTAAATTCTTCCACAAATACCTTAATTGGTTTTTATTTCATAAAATAATCATTAATAATAATTAAAGCAATTCAGCTCAATAAAAGCCAAATAATATCACTAAAATCCCCAAAAATGTTGTAAATCCACTTGATAAAATATGATTATTTCAGTCACTTCGCAAGGGACTGCCCTGTGCGAAATGACTGTGGAAAAGTGCTGGTGAATTATGTGAATTCACACGATCCTTATGTATCGAGTACCTCTTTCCTAACTGAACATAATTCTTCTTCTTATATTTTGAACTCAGGCTCAACAAACCGTGTAATGAAGGATCAGAGGTCCTTCGTGTATTACCGTCGGTTGCTGCATCAATGCAAATGGCCTTATGTTGGCAATAACGCAAAGATCGAGGATAAAGATATAAGCACCTGCAGATTATCTCTGTGTGGTGGAAAGATATTGATCTTACATGATGTGCTTCATGCATAGGACATCTGACGTAATTTAGTTTTTGTACAATATCTGTTGAATTATGGATGGCAAGGTTGCTGGCATTTTGGCAATGAAACCTTTTACGGTTTAACTTTCCTTTCAAAAAAGTTCTTTGTTATAGATGTTACGTCTTGCAAAGACTGTTCCGTTAACTCCTCCAATATAATAGTTGGCATGAATATTTGGCATGCTAACTAGGGCACATAAGTTAGAATCAAATGATTAAACTGGAAAAAGAAGGTTTTCTAGGTGAAATCCAAACATGGAAATGGACTTATGTGAAAATTGTTTAGATGGCAAGGGAACTAGAAAACCTTTCGGTTCAAAAACCAGAGCTGAAAATCCATTGGATTTAGTCCATTCTAATATACACGGTCCCATGAGTGTAAGGGCAAGCACAGAGCTTAGTACTTCATTACCTTTACGGATGAATTTTCACGATATGGTTATGTCTATTTGATCTCACATATGACTGAAGCACTATAGTGTTTTAGACAATACATGAATGAGGTAGAGAATCAAATAGAACGTAAAATTAAAGTGTTTCGTACTGACCAAGGTCGTGAATACTTTTCTGATCAGTTCAAAGAGCTTTGTGAAGAAAAAGGAATAATTAGGTAACTAATTATCCCTGGCACACAACAACAAAATGGAGTGTCCAAAAGAAGAAATATGCCACAAATTTCGTATTGGGGTGATGTCTAATTATTATTAGCCTTTATACTTAACCATGTACCCTCAAAAGTAGTTACTTCCACACCATATGAGTAATGGATGATACGCAAGCTAGATTTAAGTATCTTAAGACCCCGGGGGTCGGCTACTTATGTTCATGATGATTCCCACGAGTATGGGAAGTTGGGTCCTAGAGGAAAGAAATGTATCCTTTTAAGATACTCAAAAGAATCAAAAAGATATGTTTTCATAGGTGAAAACAAAGATGGAATAGTAACTGAAATTGAATTAAGGGATGCTGTATTTTTAAATAGAGAATATCCTGGCAGGGATACATAGTTTGAACAGTATCTCTTAATGAGACAGAACAAGGTAGTGCAGATCGATCTAATGATTCCCAATCATCTCAATATATCGATCTGAGTGGGAGATTAAAAGGCTCACAAAGGCCTTTACAAAGGCCGAGACAAAAGAAAAGAATGAGACAAGAGGTCTCTACAAGAAAGAGTGACAAGGGAAATGTACCAAAGAGGCGCTTTCAAATAGAGGGGGAAGCACTCATGGTCACTCTGAGTGGAGATGATGAGCCACGTTCTGTACAAGAAGCCTTGTTGTGCCCTGCCAAAGATGAATGGAAGAAAGTAATAGAAGAAGAGATTGATTCAATGAGAAAGAATCAAGTCTGGGAACTTGTTGATCTATCAAGAGGTCGAAAGGCCATTGAGAACAAGTGGGTTCTCAAAATAAAAAGGAAAGTGGATGGATCAATTGACAAGTATAAGGCATGTCTGGTAGCGAAGGGGTATACACAACAAAAAGGTATCAATTACGAGAACACCTTCTCACCTGTTGTATGCTTTAATTCCCTAAGGCCAATTTTGGCAATAGTAAAAGTTTAGATTTGGAGTTACATCAAATGGATGTGAGAACTTCATTTCTAAACGGAGACTTGGATGAAGAAATCTACATGGAACAACCATTAGGTTTTGTAAAGGAAGACTCAAAGAGCAAAGTTTGTAAGCTTAAAAAGTCCATTTATGGACTGAAGCAATCATCCAGACAGTGGTACTTGAGGTTTTACAGAGCGATAACCTCATACAATTTTGAAATGATTTAAGAAGGCCACTGCGTCTACATTAAGCATTTGATGATAACTTTGTAATGTTGTCATTATATGTAGACGATATTCTATTGGTCGAAAATAGCCTAACTTCGATCTTAGCCGTTAAAGAATGGCTGTCATCGAACTTTGAGATGAAAAACATGGGAGAAGCATAATATATAATTGGAGTTAAAATCCAAAGGGATCATTCAAAAAGAGTTCTAACTCTTTCACAGGAGAATTATGTTAAGAAAATTCTCGACCGATTCAACATGAGTGACTGCAATCCCTTAGACACCCAAGTAGCTAATGGAGTTGGCCTGAATCTTGAAATGTATCCCAAAATTGAGTCAGCTAATAAATAAATGGAAAGAGTTCCTTATGCTAGTGCCCTTGGAAGTCTAATGTATGCAATGATGTGTACAAGACCAAATATTTGTTTCGCAGTTGGACCGGTAAGTAGGTTCCAGTGAAATCCTGACGAACAGCATTAGAAAGTTGTGAATAGGATTCTGCGATACTTAAAGGCAAAACAAATTATGCACTAACATATCAAGGAAGCAAATTGCAGCTTCTTGGATTCTCCGACACTAAAGTAGGCGGAGACGAAGTTGGACGAAAGTCAACTTCATGTTATACCTTCTTGCTGAATAATGACGCCATAAGTTAGAGCAGTAAGAAGCAGACGTGCATAGCCCTACATTATATGAAAGTTGAGTTTGTGGCTTGCATTGGGGCAGTGGATGAGGCTATATGGCTAATGAGATTCATTAAACACCTTGGATTTGGGATTGATAGTACGAATCCTGTGTTAATATATTGTAACAATACCAAAGCCATAGCCTATACAAAAGACCCCAAATATCATAACGAGAAAAATCACATTGATATTAAGTATAATATTTGAGAGATTGTATAGCACACAAAGTGATTAATGTATAGTGCATTTCAGCCAAGAGTATGGTCACAGATCCCCTGACTAAACCAATTACCAGAGAAATGTTTGAGAAACATGTAAGGACTATTGGTATATGCAAAATGTAAAATTACAAACACTGTATATTGAATTCGAGATTAATTCATGTGCCTGTGTATAATTATACAATGTCTAGTATGTCGTACAGGCAGGTGAGGTAGGCTCTCTCACACGAGCTACCGCCTTTGATACTCAGGAGGAGTATGCAAAGATGAGACACTTCTATTCACCAGTAAGGTAGCAGGAATGTGATATGGTAGAGAAGAAATACAAATTATGTCGCCTCGGCAACTGTGTAGCATGTCGAGATGAGATCCAATGTATGTACACATAAAACATGGATCAAATCATGAGGACCCGCTCCCATGATGCCTGTTACCAGACAACAAATTCTTCAATACTAACATCATATGAGATATGAGAGAAGGAAGAATTTGGGTTTAGATGTTGGGAACATCTAGACTAAAAGTCTGTACGGTGTTGATAATAAGTATCAAAACGACGTACGCTCTTATAGTATAAGAGAAACACCGTAGCGTGTGATTCATACCACATGTGTTATAGAACCGCAAAAGGGAAGCAAGTGAATGGATCCCTGCTTCATTACTATGTGAGTCCCAAGAAATTAATATTTCTACTTATGTCCTTTGACTTTGACATTATCATGGAGGTATACTTCAATAACTGCTACCTTAACGTATATCCTACTATCATGATGGATGCGATGCAAGTTACTATGTTAGGAAAGTGTTGATGTATATCAAAATGATATATGGGCAAAAGGAAGATTATCCGATAAATACACAACTATGCTAGTGTCTGTGACATGTCCCTTATGATATCGACTTGGAGATTTCATAAGTGTGGATACCACGCATACGAGAAAGACGACCTAAGTCTTATGTTGACTTGAGAGGGATTAGATTCATCAAGTGAAAGTGTATTTTGGTTAAATCTAGGACATATGAGGCATAATTACCGAATTCACATGAACAAAGATTGTCTTGTGCTGGTCCTGTAAGAGGGATTTCTAGTATAGACATCTAAAAGACGTCAAGCCCATGCGGTCATGGCAAAGCACCTAGTATGAAAGGAAGAAGAGAGGAAGACGAGGCCCACAATTCCTAATCCATCAAGTGTGAGTGGGAGATGTTGGAATATGGGCTAACCCACCCTTGTTGGATTAGGCCCAAAAATGTGTTTTGGGGCAAAAGTGCGAATAAGAGAATTTATGGGAACAAAGTTGTAATCTTTCCAAAAGTGTGAATTTGAAAATTAGATCCTATTTGCGTGGGAACAGTTTTCTGATGGGTATTTATATTCCTTTAATTAATAAAGGATAACTCTCATGTTCTCAATCAGAACACACAATAGACGGGAGACATAAAGCACAGAGAAAACGAGTCTTCTCCATAACCTTTCCCTATAAGAGAATCCACTCATCTCCTCTCCTCTTGCCTTCAGTGTTTTTGCTGTGTCTTATGTTTGGATCCACCACTGTGATCCAAATTCCGCGTGGGTATCTGCAGATTCGTAATTTGGCAACTCCAGGTACGCCCAAAATCCTTCAGAATCAATCGTGAATTTGAAATTGGTAGTGAAATCTGCTTGTTTTCTTGTAGATTTGTCCCACAAGTACATCGGTTCATGATATGTCGCTCGACCGACGCCGAGATTGTTCCAGGTCACTAAGTCGATGTGTGTTCCAGTGAGGAAAGCTGATTTTTCTAATGTTATTGTGTCATCATCGTGGAAACTTATGAAGCTAAAGTTTAAGGAAGACACATGGAGTATCATCAAGAGGAACAAAACTGATATTACCAACATCTTAACCTATGCTCTATCTTTTCAGAGTGAAGTATTTATGTAGACGCTTTTTTCTTGCTCACAATGACTGACGAATCCAATAAGTAATAAGTTGGGTGTTTCCCTTTTCAAGTCCTTGGATTCACAGTTGTATACATTATATTAAAGGCAAAATGACAATGTTAGTATATTCTTTCATTTCAAGCCCGGCTATTTAACATTGTAATGCTAAGGATTGTTTGCTTTTGTTATTGGCGCCATTTAGAAAGCAACTTCATCTAGCTTCACGTCACCTTGCTTAAACATAGGGAAGTTAAAAGATACTACCTCCAATATTTAATATAAGATCAAGAGGTACCATGCTTGGATAAGAGTGATCACCTGGAATGCCTTGGTTTTGATGGATCGATCAATTATTCTTGTTATTCCTTTTGTTTTATATTTATGATAGTTATCATTTTCTTAGTTACTTAAGTTGTGCGTTCTTTAATTAATTTAATGAAACCTTGGAAACTTGTCTTTTGTACTAAAATTGGGATTTTGGTGAACTGATGTATGGGAATAAAAATAAATATAAAACAAGACTGTAGAGCATAAAAAATAAATTTATGAATTGTATCCATGTAGTTTAAATTTACTTATATTCATTTTTGTTATTTAATACTAGTATTATATGATATATTGTTATAAGGTATTAAATCTCTACCATTGGAAATTGATCCAAGGGTAGAGATTGCAAATGCAGAGGAAATAGGGAGACATGTGTTAATGGAGACATTCCTTTCTCAAACAAAATGAATCTTAAATTAAATTGAAATTTAGTAATACGATTTTTTTTTAAAGTTACAAGGAATTTAAGTCGTTTTAGACTTAAAACTAATTCCCTTTAAGGCTTAAAGCGTAATGTTTTTCATCTTTTCCAATATGTACACTTTTTGGAATTCAAACTTGTAAATTTTTAATCCTAATAACACAAAAGTGCTGATTTTCATACACTTAAATTTTATGGTCAAACGGCCCTTTTGTTTAAAAAGGATTTTCCTTTGCAGCATTTCTGATAGAACTCACTTGAACAGAAAAGCAGCATAATAGAGACAAATTCTCATGGGCTGTGCAATGAAGTTACAAACCAATATTTTATGATAATAAGATGAAATTAATTTTTATCTAAAAATTGTTTTAATTCTTTTTATTTCGCCTATCGAAATTTATAAATACACAATATTTTGGTTCGACATTACTACTTTTGCTTGGATATAGACATGGCCTTGTGGACTTGGTTACCAACTAACCAAAATGCTTAGTAGAGAGAACTAATTACATTTGAGCCGTCCAGATCTAATTGGGTGGTCCAGATTTAATTTTTAAAAGTTTATATTTTTCTATAAAAATTATTCCAGTAGATGTAGAATAAAAATAAAAACAATCTTTTAACTACTACTTTAAAAAAAATAACTTTTTATTTAAGAAATCGCTATTTAAAAAATATCAAATATGGACCGTCCAGATCTGATCTGATTAACCCTATCTACTAGGCATTAAATGCTTAGTGATGTAAGTAGGTCTTGGCCTTGTGGACGTGGTTACCCCTCTAACCAAGTCTTGACGATAAGTGCGAAGTGTTGCAAACCTCACTTCTATAATTATAGTTCACTGTATGCTTGTTTGAAAAGGTTTATTTACCCCTTATAAGCACGTTCAACAGTATTTTTCCTCAAAATGAGATAATCTCCTCCACATATTTACCTCGGCTTGCGTAAAAGTACTTCTCTACTGCATTTCCAAACGGGGCCATTTGTATTTATATAAGGACCACGTCAAGATATTTTAATGAGAGATGTTCCAATCAAAAAAAGACAAAGTTGTTATAAATATACTAAAAAAGTGGATGTTCATAGACTCTTGACTCCCTAAGCCTAAATATTGTACATGAATTCACTACCAGAAAAATGTTATTTAGCGATGGAAAAATATGTCACTAAATGGCTATTTCCCATTAGAAAATGGAAAATATTAGTGACCCTCATTTTAACGACGGAAAAAAGCCATTTAATGACAGATTTTCCATTGCTAAATGGTATTTTTCTGGTAGTGATTGTTATCAAGAAACTAAAGAGATATTTAGTATACAAAGAGTCGCAATGTATGTATAAAGAGTCACCATGCATATTCGTATATATTAAATGTACTATTCATTGCTATGACCTTTGAAGGTCAATCTTAAAGGCATATAAATAAGGATTTATACATTGCATACACAACATCCAAAAAACTGAATAGAATTCCTCTTAAAGTCGCCCATTCCTTGCAAAGTCTCTTTTCTCTTTGTCTATTCACATTTATTTTACAACAGAAGTGACTGAGAAAACTGATGGGGTGGAAAGGGCCAAGCCAAAACCAATTTGCAAGACAAAGTGCCTACCATCATTGATTAGAAGTTACTGGATGTACTCAAAGCGTGTTGACGGAAAGAAAATTGGAATTGGAAGTTAGATTTAGGGGCAAAAGTCATTCTCTCACATCACTTTATCTGATCTGGAATTTTTATTTTTCTTATAAAAGGGGTAAATATCATTTTTGGTTCCCCTAATTTATATAAATTTTTGTTTTAATCCTTCAAGTTTCAAACATGTAGATTTAGGAGATAATTAATATCGTTAAGTATGGAGACAAAAAAATTAAAATCCATTTAAAATATAGAAGCTAAAACTAAAATTGATTAAAAGTATAAAAATAAAAAGATTTTAATTTTGCTCATTATACTTAACAGTGATATTTAACGTCATTAAACATACAAGATCTATTAAACTGTAAATTCAAAACTTGATGTATCAAAATTAAAACTTACACAAATTTAAGAACTAAAAATTATATTAACCCTAAAAAAAAAGTAAAATCATCATCGGTTGAACAATTCCACTCCTTGTTCAATCTTCATGCATAATTGTGCAGGGAAATCTTCCCCCAACAGTGAACATAAACTAAAACAGAAAACATCTTGAAATTCGTAAAAAAATCTCAAAATTCATCAATTCTTCTTGAATTTCGTAACCCATCGGATTCCCAAACACACACATTACATGTTTACACCTTTTATTAGCACCAGGTGCAGTATAAAACGTGGGACCTTTCTTTCTCTCGAGTGTATAAGAAAAAACATGAAAGGGAAAAAACAAGTAAATATCTTAATGTTCTTAACCCTATCTAAAATCAAATTAAATATTATAATGACAAAATTATATTAACATTATTTTAAATTATTTAAAGAAGATATATTTTTTAAATGGAATGAAGTTTCTATGTTATTATTTTTTAAAACGAAATAATTTAGATTAAAATATTATTTTTTAATGTTATGAAGGTTTTAGTAACAAATTAGAAAAAAATAAATTATATATTTGAATATTTATTAAAAATTACCTTTTTGGAAATGTAAGTCATAATCAAAATCTCAACAAATATGTGAAATGAGTCTAAGAGGGGTAGACAAGGAAAATGAGTTTTCTCACCTTTTTTTCTCATACATGGAGAGAAAATATGGTGGATTATATGTCTTATTTTCTCTCCAACTGCTCCTTCATTTCACTTTTTCTTCCATCTAATTAGAGAAAATCCCTTTTCTCCCATTTTTTCTATATTAATTTTCTTTGCCCCCTTATTTTCATGCAAGTAAGGGGTTCGGATCCAATAAAAATCTTTATGAAAGGGGTTGAGTTTGCTCACAATACAAGGGCATGGCTTATTACTCGTGATCCATTAGGGCGCATCATGGAGGTATAACAAGCGAGCCATTTTTTTTATCAGGCCTTATCAAATGTGTTCGAAAATGGAAACGTTTAGGAAACGGATATGGATATGAAACAGATATGGAGATAGAGTTTAAAAACATATTTATAAATAATCTTAGTTTGTGTGAAATATGTTGAAATGTCTTATAAATAGATGAGGAAAGTACAGCGATAAATAATTTTAGGAGAACGTGTGGTGTAAAAATATAAGTTTACTAATGTTTTTTTTTTCGTTCTTTTCTCTCTACTTAATTTTTATTAAAAGGAGTGAGGGAAGAAAGAGAGGTTCAATGATTTGGAAATGTAGAGAAAGAAAATTTTGTACGAGTAAATTTAAAAAGTTTTGTCAATTTAAAATATATTTAATGATGAATTTATCATTTTATAGCAATTTGATAACTTATCTATTATTAATTAATAGGCAGTGCCTTGTAACAGGAATATCAAAGGAGACACATAACCAACTTTAAATGAGTGAAGATTGACATTCAACAACTAGAAGGAAAGACTCATAACTTTGGTTGCTTGTTGCTGGGACAAGCGAGCAGCACGCGGGTTGGGTGGGGAGGGGTAAAAGAGTCTCCCAATAGTAGTCCAAGTCAGTCAACCCATAAAAAAATTATTCAAAAAATTTTAAAATATAAGTAAAAAATTTTCTTACTACATTTTTTTATAATTTAATAATATATAAATAATAATGTTTTCTTATAATTTTAAATATAGTAGTATAGAAAGTTGATAAGAAAAAATAAAATATTTTTCATATTATTTTTATATGTATTAGGTGTTGTTTATCGTAAAAATAAAATTTAGTGTTACTTTGTTCTTTATAAGAAATATTGAGGCAAAAAAATGTAAAACAAATATAAAATATATTATTTGAAAATAAAAAAGGGTTACAACTCAAGGGGTAAGAGGGGCGGGGCTAGAAGAGCTCACCCACTCAGCTGTCAACCCAAGTCCACCATCATTTGGTGGGTTGGCAAGTTGGCAAGTTGGTATGAAAGTTGATATGAAAGTGCTTCATTGTTTGACAGATATAAAGTGAAATTTTGATAAATCTCATCATTTAACAAGTTTTCTCCGATTTTTCCTATTATCATCTTTATGTTTTTGACTCATTCTTTCTCCATTCGTTTTCTACTCAATCTCTCTTGTACCCACTCTGTTCATAAATAAGAGTATTTTAAAAAAAATAAGTTCTAGTTTTGAAAATGAATATTAATTATTCTGTAAGGAACTTTAATTACGGACCAAGTTATTCTTCAAAAAAAATAACTTTTATTGTGAACCAAAGGAAATACATGTTTAGTGTCTTTAATTAACTAATTTTTCGAGTGATGTAATTTAGTTAATTTTGGCTTAATTTTTTTTGCTGGGCACATGTAATAGTCATGTTTGAGCTGCTGTCAAACATTAAATATAAGTATTTTTGTCAATGGAGATTCAAACTTTGATTTGTCAAATTGTAAGGGACTAACTCTTTTCACTAAAACTAACCCCTTTGATTTTTATCTTAACATTGTGTTTAGTTCAACAAAGGAGAGCATATGGGAGCTTAAGGGATGGAAAGGGTATGAGATGTTACGGGCTTTATTTAGTTGTAAGGGAAGTGAAGGGAGGAGTGATTTGTTATTTGGTTCACGAATGGAGATGAAGGGAGCATATTTGAAGTTGATAAATATGCGATTATCTCTTTATTTAAAATTATTTAATATTTTACAAACATTTTAAATGATGGTTTTTCTAAAATTAGAAAAGTGGGTTAAGAAAAAAAAAGACAACATATGACAAGACATGGGTACATTATTTAAAAAATAACATAGTGCTTGCAGTGAAGAAGTGCTTTTATAGTTTACGAGGTAAGTATGTGAAGAAGATCATCTCAATTTGCAGAAAAATACGGTTGAACGTGCATTTGGAGAGCTCAAATCCTCTCATCATTTGTCATGGAGTTGACAAATCACATCTACACAAGTTAAGATAAAAATGGCTCAGATATTGATCATGTAGATCATAAATCATATTAAAAAAAGTAACTTCCATCACTAATTTAAATAGGTATAATGCCATATTATAATCATAAGAAACATTTTCAAAGTATCAAGTATCAACGCTGGAATTGGCCAAAAAAAAATCAACAGTGGACCATATACAACTCTCTTGAAATTACCAAAAATAAATTAACAAAAAATGACTAATGAGGTCATGAGCAAGAAAAAATAATGCACTCTTCTGGTTGGTTTACACAGCATCATAGGAGAGAACTAGAAAAAGTGAGTTTCAGTTTAAAGATGAAAACTGTAATATTAGAGAATTGACACGGGCAATTGAGTTTACATTCTAACAAAATTTTCTCACCCCTAAAAAAACACACTTTTAGTCTTCGCTTGGATGGAGAGAAAAGTTGAGAGGAAAGAAAATGGGAGGAAAGAAAATGGGGCGAGAGAAAACTAGAGAGAAAATGTTATCACCTTTCCTGTTTGGATGGACGAAATAAAACATGGAGGAAAGAAAATGGCCAATTAGTTAAAAGACTAAAATACCATTCTAATAGAAATATGTTATGTTTAAAACTAATTGATATTATTATCACTAAATAATTTAAAACCAAATTATTTGTTAAAGAAATATTTTCATATTATTATATTTTAAAGCTTGATAATGTATAAAAATATTTTTAAAAAAGTGGATAATTTTTTAAAAGATAATAGAAAGGCTAAGTCAAGACAAAGTAACAAAGGTTAAAAAAACATGCAAGGAAATATATCTATGGCGGTAATAGTGAGGAGCTTCCACTGAAATCAAAGGCTAAGTCAAGACAAAGTTGAATATGTGTCTATCAACCCAATTCCAGATCAACTATGCCGCCAAATTTGGTTGGCTCTGTGGTTTGGCTCACCCTACTCGTGGCACATGTTAATCCCCAAAAATTATTTCATTTTTTGTCCGTCCGATGTAATCCTTGTAACTTCCACTTTTCTATCTACAGTTTGTTAATAAATTTCAGAACTCATGATGTACGTACAATGTTCGTAAAAATTCATATCAGTAAACACCATTTCTTTCAGCTTTTAACTATTCATCATATAAAATAGCTACGCATATAAATCAAGAGCACACCGTGGAGGATCAATCTTGAATTGAGCAT
The DNA here is from genome assembly GCA_025593235.1 of Vachellia pachyceras. NCBI lineage: Eukaryota > Viridiplantae > Streptophyta > Magnoliopsida > Fabales > Fabaceae > Vachellia > Vachellia pachyceras. Next base: position 4,152 of record JANTPZ010139676.1, on the reverse strand, counting down.
CGTGATCTGAAGGAGGATGAGCTTCTGAGGATGGTGAGGGAGTTGATGAAAAGATGCCGATGGAAGTTGAAGACTATGGTCGAGGGAGAGGGGTTTGGCTGGAAAAAGAATGGAGTGAAAATTTGTGCGGGAAAACAATGAAAAAAAGGGAGGGAAATTTTTATTTTGGGAGGGGCACCACCTGGAAAGAAATTTTCTTCTCATTTTCTCTCATTCGATATTTTCTTCTGCATCTAAGTAGAGAAAACTAATTTCTCCATCAGTTTTCTCTCCCCCTCATTTTCTCTCCATACAAGGGAGGTGTTGAGAGAGAGCTGAAGGGTGAGTCAAAAAAAAAAAGATAACAATTGATACATTTCCTCCACTCCCTAGGGAGCCATAGGGCGCCCCTACAGTGCCCTTTCATAAGAAAGGGCGCCATAGGTGCAGCCTACGGCACCCTTTTTGAGGAAAGGGTGCCCTTTATTTGTAAAAGGGCGTTGTAGGGGAACATAGGGCGCCCTTTTTAAAATAAATGGCGCCCTTTTTTAATTTTAGGGACCCATATAGCCAGCCACGCGCGATGGCTCCTCCCTCCTTTCTGAAATACCATCCTCACCACCACCCCCACTCCCAGCTTCACTCCTTCGCTCCAGCAACTCCAATCGGCCCGCTCTCCCCTTCACGCGCAACTCCGGTCGACGCCGTAAGTCTAGTCTCTCCCCATCCGCTGCGTGCGTGACATCGCTCACTCCCCTTTCACCACCGACGTCACTCGCCCTCTCCCTATCCGTTGCGAAGTGCCATCGCCGTCGCCTCTCTTTTTGTCTTCTTTGCCTTCTAGTTTCCTTGCAGGATCCATTCTTCCCCATTTTACCATTTCATTATACATGCATGTCTACTTTTAAGTATGAATGTGAATGTTTTCATGGGTCTTGTTGTGTTTCCGTGCTTGTACATAGCTATGGATCTAGTTGTGAGCTTAAGTTTGAATCTGTGCTTATCTTGAAACGAAAATGACCGGAAAAAGCAAGCATGTTCAAAATTTTTGGAAAGCTCACTTTTTTCAACTTTTTGTACGTATATATGAATAATTTTGTGATTATTGGTTGTACGTATTCTATATACTTGGATTCATGTTGTTGAGGATGAAAAAAATGGATTTTCTGCAAGTTTTCTGTTTGGGAATTGCCATTTTTACGCCATTGAAATAGCTAGAAGAAGAAGTTTTTCAAGAAAAAAAAAAATTCCTGCGGCCAAGATGGGAAAGGAAACCGGGTTAGGATAAGTGGATTTGATAAATGTGTTATATATTTGTGATAGTTACTTTGAAAATTTTTATGCTCATAGATAAAATACTAAAAAAGGTGTTATTTTTAGTATACTTAATTAGAGAGAGAGTAACAATTAGATTAGAAAGACAAATTAATATTTTTAAATAGTTTTAACATAATACAA
>JANTPZ010139668.1:0-11568 GCA_025593235.1 Vachellia pachyceras | reverse complement strand
ATGCAATTTAGGCACAATAAATCATTATTCATGGCATATGACCCCAAAATTATACTAATCCAAGTCAACAACTCCTAATACCAATTTAAGCATAAAAGAGTCATGTATGGACTAAATTTGATTCTAAAACTCTGGAAATTCCAACAGAAAACTAATACTAACATGGCTACATCAGGCTTCCTTTTGATTCTAATTCAATTGGTGATGAAGCTAAGGGGTAAGATAAGGAGTGTCACACCACACTCGCATGAGAGAGACTCACACTCTAAGAATTTCCGAACGCCATCATTCGCTCCATTTGATAGAGACTCTCAGCTCCATTCGCGAGAGAGACTCTCAGCTCCGTTCACTCCATTCACGAAAGAGACCCTCAACTCGGTTCACTCCATTCATCGAACGTGAACGCCACCTCCATTCGCTCCATTTGCTCGCCGAACTCAAAGGCACCGTTCTATGCATGTGCTTTTATGTTTCTGCTCTTGTTCCTTATGCTGGAATCGTGTGGGCTGAAATTTTGTTGGTTTCATTTTCATGTGGATTTATTTTCTAGGAAGTGTAAAGTTTTGAGATTCTGCTCCAACTATGTGGCATTACCGATTTGGTAGTATAAGCGCAAAGTTTGTTCCTTACCCATTTGGCATTTCAAATTTTTTTGGTTTCATTTTCATGTGGATTTATAATGACCGAAGGTAGTATAAGAGCTAGTTGGTGGATTAAATTAAGTTCAAAATATAATATCTCAATCACTTAGTCAAGTTGAAGTTTTCCAAACATCTCATAGTTAATTAACTATGAAATTGGTTATTTCAAATTAAGATACTTGCATTAGACACATTTTTCATAGTTGATTAACTACGAAATCTATTCAAGGCTTTGAATTTTTTGTATGGTTTATATGATTAGTTAATATATTGGTGATTTACGTAACACTTGATTAAAAAGAGGATGCATAATAAAAAGAGGATGAAATAATTAAAAAAGAGGATATGAAACTGCATATTTTCTTTTAACTAATTTAAACATAAGTAAAATTAGTTCTTATTAATTAAACAAAACATATGAAACTATAATCTATTACTTAAAACAACACATATGAATTTGCTGAAAGAAATGCAACTAGCAAAAATGGGATGTATTTTTATCTCTGTATCAAGTGTATGAATGTGATTGGGCAAAATATTGATGACATAAGGGATCACCTAATTTGTGAGGGAATGAGTCTCTAGTACACAAAGTGGATATGGCATGGTGAAAAACTAAATGCATATGCAGCCCACGAAAGAGATTCTGTGGATGCAGTAGATGAAGATATAATGGAAAGAATGATTCACGATGTTGAGGTAGAATCTTTTGCCCAAGCGCTAGTATATGAAAGCATGCGGAGCGATGTAGAGACACCGTTGTACCCTGGGAGTAAGCATACATGCTTGATGAGTACATTGCATTTGATGAACTCAAAAGCATCCTATGGGTGGACCGACACTAGTCACATTGTTGCTGTAGTTGTTGGGTGATATGCTTCCAGAGAACAATGTACTTCTAAATGGTATGTATGAGGCCAAAAAAATCTTATCTACGATGGGCATGGAGTACAAGAAGATACATGCGTGTCCTAATACTATATACTATACAGAAATGTGTATGAAGATCTTAGTGAGTGTCTGAAATGTAAAACTGCATGATATAAGGTGAGGAAAGGTGGTGATTGTGGCGATAAACTAGCTAAAAGGAAACCTTTGAAGGTACTGTGGTATCTTCCAATAGTATCACGGTTTAAGCATTTGTTTGCCAATGCAACAAAAGCACAAAAGCTGAGATGGCATTGTGATGAGAGAATATCTGATGGAAGGTACCTTCGACACCCGGTTGACTCTCCACAGTGGAAGAAAATTAACAAAATATTTCTGCAATTCGGTAGTGAGCCAAGAAACCTTTGGCTTAGGCTTTATACAGATGGGATCAATCCATTTGGGATACTCAGTAGTACACATAGTGCGTGGCCGGTACTCATGGTGATATACAACCTGCCTCCCTATTTGTGCATGAAACGTAATTATGTGATGCTTACTATGATGATTTCTGGACTAAAATAGCCAGGGAACGATATCGATGTTTACTTGGCACCTTTGATTGAAGACTTAAAGAAGCTATGAGAGGAAGGCGTTGATGTGTTTGATTCAAACAGGCAGGAGTCATTTAAGTTACATGCGATGATCTTCACAACGATAAATGAATTTCCTATGTACGATAACTTATCAGGATATAGTGTCAAAGGGCATAAAGCATGTCTGATATGTGAAGCAAACACACACTTCCATCAACTTAAGAATGGGAGAAAAACTGTCTACCTTGGTCATAGGAGGTTTCTTCCTCGGTTTCACCCCTATCGTAGGTTAAGAAAGATTTTTAACGGCTTTTCCAGAGAATGGAATGGCTCCAAAAGCTTTAACCGGAGAGGAAGTGTATCACTGGATAGAGAATGTCAACGTCATCTTTGGTAAGAATCAGAGAAGTTCCAGCGAGAAGAGCATATGGAAGAAGCAGTCAATTTTTTTATCTTCCATATTAGCATACTCTTGATGTGAGGCACAGTATCAATATAATGCATTTGGAGAAGAACGTTTGTGATAGCCTTGTCGGGACGCACATACTAGGAAAGACTAAGGATGGAATTAGTGCGAGACTAGACTTGGTTGAAATGGGAATAAGAGAACGGTTACATCCAAAGCTAGGATATGATGGTAAAAGGGTGTACATGGAGCCAGCAGTGCATACACTATTAAAAGCCGAGAAAAAGGTTTTTGTGAGTGTTTGCATACCATCAAGGTGCACAAGGGTATTCTTCAAATGTGAAAAGGCTTGTTTCATTATACGAGTTGAAGCTCGTGGGATTGAAGCCCATGATTCTCATGTATTGATGCAGCAATTATTACCAGTGGTATTAGAGGCATTATGAAGAATGACGTTCGATTCACCATAACTATGCTTCGTGTTTTTTTTAATGCTATATGTAGTAAAGAGATAGAAGTTGAAAAGTTGGACGAATTGGAAAATGAAGGTTACATTATTCTCTCCCAACTAGAGATGCACTTCCCCCAACATTCTTTGATATAATGGTCCATCTGGTTGCTCATTTAGTAAGAGAAATAAGGTTGTGCGATCCGGTTTACCTAAGATGGATGTACCCTTTTGAGCATATCATGAAGGTTTTAAAAGGTTATTCAAAAAATTCTTATCGACCAGAAGCATCCAGTGTGGAAAGATATGTAGTGGAAGAGGCTATGGACTTTTGTAATGATTATCTATCTGGGGTGAATGTACAATCACGGCATGAAGAAGGCACAAGCAAGGGAACACGAGGTTTAAAAGTGAAGAGTATGCCTCGTGAAGAAGTGTTACAAGCACACTTATATATCTTAAATAATATGGAAGAAATTCAACCTTATTTCCATGAACATAAATAGGTGTTAAAGAGGATGTATTCTAGAAAGAATGACATGCAGATAGCGAATAAAGAGAATAAGACATTCATAAGATGGTTGAAGGAAATGGTTTCTCGTGAAATTGATGCTTCTGAAATGACCAAATGGTTAGCATGGGGGCCTGCATTTGAGGTGGTCACCTGGAGCGGTTATGACAAAAATGGGTATTCATTCTACACAAAGATTCAAGATGACAAAAGTATAGTGCAAAATAGTGGGGTGATGGTTGTAGCTGAAGCCATTCATTTTTCAAGTTCTAAAGACAAGAACCCTGTACTGGCATCTATGGCTTACTATGGAGTTATTGAACAAATTTAGGAGATGACATACAACAAGTTCAAATTTCCTTTATTCAAATGTACGCATGTTAACAATAATACCGTTGTGGTCGACTAACAGTTTGGATTTACTTCAGTTGATCTTGAAAGAGTTGGTTATAGAGATGAGCCATTCATTCTTGCAAGTCAGGCCAGAAAAGTGTTTTATGTCACAGACCTAGCAAATAAAAAAATGCCAATTGTACTTCAAAGTAAAAAAAATAAAAGGATGGTGATCCAACCTTTAACTTGGACGATACACCCCTTTTACTATAAATCACCTACACCACGTGAAGCGGAATTAATTGATGATGATCACTATGCTGTAAGATAAGATGACTGTGAGGGAATATGGGAAAATACATAAAGTAAGGAGTTAATTACGAAATTTCGATATATTATGTGTTATGTGTTTACCTTAGTTTATTTTATTCACGCTGATTGCAATTTATTTATATCTGACATGATTTCTTAACAGAAATGTGGTGAATTTTGATGAGTCACACAGTGATGGACATGTAGATGAAAACCCACTGGTGTTGCCAGATTCGACTGTGAAAAAGTTTAGGGGATGTACAACCATGGCCTCCTTGATTGGATGTCGTCGCCAACGAAAGGAGAAGCTACATGTATAATTCAATACTGATATGAATCCCTCCAGTGATGAGCAAGATCGATTTATCAGCTATTTAGGGTATTTGCCACGGAGCAGAGTTAGCATACTATACCCTGGATGGCGGTATGTTCCACAAGAAACACGAGATATGATATGGCAAGAAGTTTTGGTATGCAACTTTCAATACCACTTCATTTCTGTCATCATTTTGATTGGTTCAAATTTCATTATAAAATGTTGTACTTTATAGCAAACCTATGACGTTCTAGAAACTAAAGAAATGAAGAAACACTGGATGGGGCTTGTTCGCATACGGTGGAAAGACTTTAAGAACAAGCTGTTGCGATATTATGTTTGGGGGTCAAAGAAAGATGAAGACCCATGTCTAACGTTATATTGTGTGTTATATGTGTTTACCTTAGTTTACTTTATTCATGATGATTGTAATTTATTTATATCTAACATTGATTTCTTAACAAAAATGAGGCGAATTCTGATAATTCACACAGTAATGGATACGTAGATGAAAACCCACTAGTGGTGCTAGATTCGATTGTGAAAAATGTTAGGGTATGTACAACCACGGCCTCCTTGACTGCACGTCGTCACCAATGAAAGGAGAAGCTGCATGTATAATTCAATACTGATATGAATCCCTCCAGTGATGAGCAAGATCGATTTATTAGCTATTTAGGGTATTTGCCATGGAGCGGAGTTAGCATACTATACCCTGGATGGCGGTATGTTCCACAAGAAACACGAGATTTGATTTGGTAAGAAATTTTGGTATGTAACTTTCAATACCACTTCATTTTTGTCTTCATTTCGATTGGTTCAAATTTCATTATAAAATGTTGTACTTTGCAGCTAACCTATGACGTTCCAGACACTAAAGAAATGAAGAAACGCTGGATGGGGATTGTTCACATACAGTGTAAAGACTTCAAGAACAAGCTGTCGAGATATTATGTTCGGGGGTGAAAGAAAGATGAAAACCCATGTCTGACGTTATATTATATGTTATATGTGTTTACCTCAGTTTACTTTATTCATGCTGATTGCAATTTATTTATATCTGATGTTGATTTCTTAACAGAAATGTGGTGAATTCTGATAAGTCACAATGTGATGGACACGTAGATGAAAACCCATTGGTGGTGCCAGATTCGACTGTGAAAAAGTTTAGGGGATGTACAACCATGGCCTCCTTGATTGCACGTCATCGCCAATAAAAGGAGAAGCTGAATGTAGAATTCAATACCGATATGAATCCCACAAGTGATGAGCAAGATCGATTTATCAGCTATTTAGGTTATTTGCCACTGAGCAGAGTTAGCATACTGTACCCTAGATGGCAGTATGTTCCACAAGAAACACGATATATGATATGGCAAGAAATGTTGGTATGTAACTTTCAATACCACTTCATTTTTGTTTTCATTTCGATTGGTTCAAATTTCATTATAATATGTTGTACTTTGCAGCAAACTTATGGCATTCCAAACACTAAAGAAATGAAGAAACACTGGACGGGGCTTGTTCGCTTACAGTGGAAAGACTTCAAGAACAAGCTATCGCGATATTATGTTCGGGAGTCAAAGAAAGATGAGGACCCATGTCAAAAATATCCGTTTCTATCCCCTAAAGATTGGAGGCTGTTTGTGGTTTCACGGAAAGACCCACAATTTCAGGTAACATCCTTCAGTTATCTACATTTTGTTGCTATCACTGACTAAGATTTCCCTCTTATGCCTTAATAGGAATTAAGTGAAGCCAACAAACAGAAGGGTGCTGCAAACATCTATCCACATTATTTGTCTCGTGGCGGATACAGAAAGCTTTAGTAAAAGATGATGGAGGAGGAGCAACAAAGATTAGAAGAGGCATCCGCCTCAGATCCCCTGTTGTTGTCCAGGCCTCTACTCCTCCCCCACATCACAAAAATGGAAAGCAACGAGGATGAAAAGTGGGAAGTACATCAATGAAGCAGTTACTAAGGTGGCTGGAAGGATTTCAGTGCTGACATATAATAATCATATATGATTGTATTACCTCACTTATGACATATTATACGATGCAGGATGACCTTACACAGCAGACCAACTAAGGGACTTTCACTCAATGTGGAAGGATGGACATCTTAGTGACTGCGATCGGGAGGCCAGATTACCGAGGCCAAGTTCGCGGGGAGTCGAGGGGAACGGGTCTAGGAAAATATTTTGGACGACCATCTCAACAGTCTACTGAAGCTCAGATTCAATCTAGAGTAGCTGAGATGCAGTAAACACTCTGAGCTGAGTTTGATGCTCAATGCCAGATACAAAACCTAATGATGAAAAATCTGCATGAGGAGATGGTAGCTGAGATGATGACTGAGTTGGGAGCTGAGATGTGAGCTGAGTTCGTGGCTCTCTTGAAATCAGGGAAGTTGATTAATGAACTGAAGAATATTGATTCTCCTGTATTTCCTAGTAGCAAAGATAGCAATCATCCGCTTAAGACAGTAGCACTGGTGACCCTTCCCCTGATTCCCCCGTAGAAGAAGTTAGAGGGGATTGTACTCTCTACCTGGATAAGCCAATACGTGCCGTTGCCCATGCTTATTTCTACAGGCAAGCTACTATGCCCCATTCTATGCCAATTCCGGATAGCTTGTCTCACTTATCGGTGACAGGTATTGAAGATGGTGAGGAAGGTTCCGATGTTCCAATCCCTGATCAAGAGGTGCTCCATTTAGGTCAATCCAAGGGTTGCTTCATTCTTTGGCCGAAAAATCTCATTTCTACACCTACAACACCTCACAAGATAGTAGCAACTTATGATCTTACTTAATTTTTTTGGCATTATATTTATAATCTGTATTCTCTACTTTATTAGGACCCAGAAGAAGCTGCAAAATTTCCATCCTTGTCACAGCTGCGGCAACTACGAGAAAAATTTACACCCGTGACCATGCAGATGGTTGATGGAATTGTTGGTCATGGTCAAACATATGAATTCGTTAACAATAAGGATGATGTGAAACAATTCCTATCTCTGGAGGACCTCGATATAGCATGGATTCCATTTGCAATCTTGTAAGTTTTTAATATTCCTATCTTCAATTGATGATGTCATTTTTAAGTTTTATATAATTCAATATTTTCTTTATTATTGAACTCTTTAATAGGACTTTGCACAGTATTTGTGTAGACTTTTCTAGAGAAAATTTGTATGGATTTTTATGTCCTGTGAATACAAAGAAGAGTTACAATTTTGTAGAAAATAAGGTGCATTACGTTGGGAGCACAATACGAGCAGACATTAATCCAAGGATGTGTTACCTAGCTCCAATAATTGAAAGATATGGAATTATAGTTATCCCTTTAACACATTTAGCCTAATTGGTAATAATTAACTTTTTTTGCTAACTTCGTTTTCATTTATATGTGTTGTTGTAGTTATCATTGGAGTCTCTGTGTTGTTTGCCCCCTCATGAATATTGTGTATTGGTTTGACCCATTGTTTGGCATAAAGGCAGGGAAAGAGCAAAAATACATTTTTGATATGTAAGTTTTTGTATTTCTAAATTATTGCTTTTAACGATGTTTTAAAATGTTTTTTTTCATATGTAACTATTGTCAATTCAATCACAGTATACTCAAGACATACCAAATAATGGGCAGTAAACGTGAAGGTATAAATAAAAACACACAGTGGTTTTATCCAAAAGTAAGTACTTTGACTTTAAGTTCTTTTATTGAAAGTCATTTTATCCCTTTATACGTTTTGAAGATATGTTTTTATCTTTAGTGCCCTCGACAATCAAGCAATACTGAGTGCGGGTATTATGTCATCAATTACATGTATAGTATCATTCAGAGTGGATTGATTAGAGATTTAGAAGAGGTAATACGTAACCTATCAAATATTGATGAGTTAATCGTTTAGTTTGATGAATTTAAATTGTTCTAATAATTGTTTTTAAATTTATAGGTTTTTGATAATGACGATGCTTACATGGCTGGTGAAATTGATTTGATACGAGATTTGTTGGCCAAACGTCTTCTTGATTTGTAGATAATGCTTATTTCTTCAAGGTGAATATATATAGTTTCAACTCTTCATGTCGACTTGTATAGGATTAATTGATTGATGAATTGTATTACTCTACCACAAATGTACAATGATATCTACTCAGTAAATGACAATGACTTTTGTATTTCGCTACAACAAGGACTTGGCTTAGGTAGATATATACGTCAACTCTTGATGAATTTTGTGTTTCTCTGCCACAATGACTTTTGATTATAAACCTGATGTGTTAATGTCTAGACATGATCTGGTGTATAAAATTAACTGTAAGCTGAATCCGATGGAATTAATAAAATCAAAGAGAATTTTTTAAAAAAAATACGACACCCTACGTTCCAATATAGGGCGCCGTATATCTCACATACAGTGCCTCTCCAAAAATAGGACGACGTAGGCCCTAACTTTCCACTCTCCTCACATTTACACCCCCTCGAGAAAGGGCGTCTATTGGGTTAAAAATAGGGAGTAAAAAGTACCTTTTGTAGTAATGAAAGTGACATCACTGAATCCATTCGAATGAGTTTTATCCTTTAATCGAATGAATGTATGTATTCAAATAAGTTCTTTTACTTATTCGATTAAGGATTTCTAAACTGTTGTATTCTTACACAGTTTAGAAGGTGAGGATGATGCATCCCTTCGAATTAATTGTACCCCTCATTCAAATGAATGAAAAAACTGAAGTAAAGTAACTCCCTCGAATCAGGCATTAAGCTAATTCGAATATGGACTTCCAAACCGTTGTTCTCTGGTAGGGTTTAGAAAGTGTTGACGTCGTATCCATTCGAATGAGATTTATCATTCAATCGAATGAAGTGACCTATTCGAATAAGTTCTTCTACTGATTCGATTAAGGAATTCTAAACCACAGTCTTCTTTCACGGTTTAGAAGGTGAGGACAATGCATCCATTTGAATTATTTTTATTCCTCATTTGAATGAATGGAAGAACTGAAGTTAGAGTGACTCCCTTGAATCATGCATTGAGCTTATTCGAATATGGACTTCCAAACCGTTGTTCTCCGGTAGGGTTTAGGAAGTGTTGACACCATATTCATTCGAATGATATTTATCATTCAATCGAATGAAGTAACCTATTCGAATAAGTTCTTCTATTGATTTGATTAAGGATTTCTAAACCACCGTATTTTAGGGTTTAGAAAGTAAGGACGATGCATTCATTCAAATGAGTGGAAGAACTGAAGTTAGCGTGACTCCCTCGAATTGGGTGATGGCATTGAGCTGATTTGAATATGGACTTCCAAACCTTTGTTTGCATAATCAGTTTAGAAAGTGTAGACGCGGTATCCGATACGATTTATCCTTCAATCGAATGAAGTGATCTATTCAAATAAATTCTTCTACTGATTTGATTAAGGATATATAAACTGTCGTATTCTTTTACAGTGTAGAAAGTGAGGATGATGATCCATTCGAATTAATTGTATCCCTCATTTGAATGGGCGGAAGAACTGAAGTTAGGGTGACTGTGATCCATTAAATTAGTTCTTGAACTATTCGAATACGGACTTCAAAACCATTGGTGAGATTTTCAGTTTAGAAAGTGAGTACGCTGCATCCATTTGAATGGGTTTTATTATTCATTCGAATTAAGTGATGGTTTAATTTATTGGCTCAATCGAATGAGTTCTTCGACTGATTCGATAAAGGATTTCTAAACATCTTTATCTGAGTACAGTGTAGAAAGTGAGACGATGCATCCATTAGAATTATTTGTAATCATTCGAATGAATAGAATTTAATGAGAATTATGAACTGATTCGTATAAGGTTTTCCAAACCTTTGTCACTTACTGTTTAGAAAGTGTGGATGCTTAATCCATTTGAATGAATTTTATCCTTCATTTGAATGAAGTGACGGTTTAATAGCATTGTTTATTACAGTGTTTAATAACTTATTTTAGGCATGTGTAATTATGTTGAATTGTCTATTGAGTGACACATCTGTCATCTACCTTGATACTGCAGATTAAATAGCATTGAAAATGAGAAATAATCAATTCTTGAACAAACACTGCAGGAGTTAGAGCAATATCATTAACAATCCAGAATAAATACAATGAAACTGGAAAAGAAGAAATTGATGAAACCTCGAGGGGCCAGTGGCATGCTAAACAACCCATATGGTGAAGGGTTTTTCCATGTGAAATGAACACTCCAGGAGTTAGAGCAATATCATTAACAATCCATATGAAATACAACAAAAATGGAAAAGGAGAAATTGGTGAACCCTCGAGGGGCCAGTTGTATGGTAAACAACCCACATGGTGAAGGGTTGTCTCTATTGCAGCACATTCTTGGTTTGTCGCTGTGACACTCCTTAATCTTTACCTTTAGCTTTATTAAATATCTATTTGGAAGCACCTTTAGGCCTTTAGTGACTTAGAGTAACCAAAGAGTGAAAAATAAAATTTCCAAGTTTACGGTTACTATTCACGTCACTATTCACAGATTTTTGGGCCAACTTTGAAAATTCATAACTAATTCTAGAAAAATTGAAATTGAGTGCTTCCAATTTCTACTTGAAGCTTATAAGTTACTCTATAAAGGAAAAGTACTCATTGAGTCATTAGCTTGTCCAATTGATACAGTTTAATGCGTGAAAAAGTACTGTTCATTTGGCAATTTTTCATTTTCCAAGATTTTCAATGATTTTCTTCAATTTTTGGAACATCATAACCTTCTGTACAAAACTCCAAATCCATTGTTCTTTGGCTTGTTTTAAATCTTACAATGCCAACTATTTTTCTGTAAAATTTCAGCTCAATTGGAGTTCATTTACCTTGTTTTGAAACAGGTCAAAGTTCAGGGTTTGACCAACCTCACTTTGATAAAAACCAAACTTTTCATTTTCAAACTTCATCTTTTTGAAACCCTAACTCCTAATCCTTTTTGAACCATATTTGATCATTCATTTAGCGGTTCTTGGCTATCATATATCATCCATACATGCATAGGTTTCACATCACATATTACATAACCATGCTTATAACAAATTCCTTGCTTTAACTTCATAAAATTTCTCCTTACTCTTTGATGCACTTGTACCTAGAAATGGCT
>JANTPZ010139666.1:0-18152 GCA_025593235.1 Vachellia pachyceras | reverse complement strand
AGTATTCAACATTAGTACTCGAGTATTAACAAAACTCCCACCAGAACTCGAGTTCTTTAATGCGAGTGTTGTGTTTGTTCAGAAGAGGCTGCTCGATACTCGAGTGTTACAAGTCAATACTCGAGTGTTGACAACACTTCCATTTGTAACTTGAGTTTTTTGCTTCAAGTGCTGTGATGCGTTTTGAAAACAAAGCTCGATACTCGAGTGCTGTAAATTAAAACTCGAGTGTTGACAGCACTTTTATAACAATACTCGAGTTTCACTTGGAAGTATTCAGATATAAAGCATTTTGACTTACAACACTCGAGTTTTGAAAATATGAAACTCGAGTTTTGCGAACCATGAGACACAACTCGAGTTCTAAGCATGCTGTAACTCGAGTTTTATGACATCTGTGACATAACTCGAGTGTTCCCAAGCTATAACTCGAGTTTTACTGAATATATAGTGTCAAAATTCCATTTATATCACGAAACTCGAGTGTTGTAAATGCAGAACTCGAGTTCTACTTCATGAATTGCATTTGTACAGGTCACAGTCCACCTTTCAGCACACGGCTCAACTTGCAACGGTTATAACTCTCTGAATTCAACTCCAAACCTTGCAAATAATATATCAATGGAAAGCCCTGCAAGTCTAGTTTCATATGAAACAAGAATCAGTCCCAAAGATATTATATAAAGAAAGTTATGATAGATACAATAGGAAAAGGTCAGAGAAAAAGCGTTGAATTCGACTGCAAAGTTTAGAAATTTATATCTCCTTAATATGAAATTATTTGATGCTGTTCTAGATGTCTATGAAATACATTTTGAGTCTAGTTTTATACAAAATTTGTTTCACATCAATCGGACTTGTGGTTTGAGAGATATGATCAAAATACCAAACATATGTCGAGCTGGAAGTTAACAGAGGGGCTGATACTTGAGTGCTAGGCTCCAGCACTCGAGTATCGAATCCCATATGGCCAATCCCATTTTTGCAAAGGCTATAACTCTCTCAATTCAACTCCAAAAATAAAATCAGGGTTAATGTGTAATTTTAATAATAAAATCTTTATTAGGAGCGTATCACATAATTAGGTTTTAAATGGTGTAAAAGTATATACAATCTTTTAAAAATAACATAATCATAGCATGTGGAAACATTAACTGTGTCTGGTTTTAAAGGATAAAAGTGATCCGAAGGACAAAAGTTAATTGTAATCATTTCTTTAAAAGTAATTTTTGTTCTCCCTCCCATTTTACAACAAATACTCGCCATTTTTAGATACTGTATATGCTTTTATAGCTTTCAAAAATTAATCATGCAAGACGGACAAAAAAAGTTAATTACTAAAATTGCACTTCAACCTCAGAAAAATATTTCTAATTAGCTTATCCACATTGTAGGAATTATCCAAGAACAACGTCCCCTGCACCTCTCCCGAAACATTAGATTTAAATCCCTAGGATTAGATCATTAAAACCATGAATCCTTAATATAAGAATCCATCATTTTAACGAAATTAAGCTTGATGTTTGAGCGATTAACATGTGTCAGCAACAATTCTGTACAAGTATAACCCCTGAGCGCAGAAACTAGGCAAGTTATTGGCCCTGTTTGGAAATGCTTTTCAATCATGATAAGTATATTGTATAGTGTCAAAAGTCCTTATAAGTTACTGATCATATTTTTGGTTTATTTGAAAAAGCTTGTAGCAATAAGTTACTTATACCAATAAGTTAAAATCCTGAACTTTTACAAATAAGTCACTTCTTCCACCGTTTTCCCAACACAGATATCTTTTACAATCTGACTTATTTCTAATCTCACTTCTCCATAAATTCTTATGCAAATAAGTTATTTATCCCACCATATTCCTAAACAGATCCATTATAGTTTGGATATTTAAACTACGTTGTATATAAATCGAGATAAAACTATTCTCATGGTTAGTCTCTTGTACCGTTTTGGCGGTTTTTTATAAAAAAAGAATTATCACTGTATCCCTAAAAAAATCATTTTCAAATTTTAAAAGACAAAAAAGTGATTTTTTAATTATGCTGGAATTTGTGCAGAAGCACGTCTTGCCCCGCTCGTATCGTCGCGCCCAAATCTCAATAGAATAAGGCGGCAATCAGGCCTGCCTCTTCCTCTGTCTCCTCTCTCAGATGACGGGCTTCTTCTCCATTGCCTCCTTCCCTCGTTGCAGGTAGATGCGCATACTTGGGAATAGACTAGAGGTGATTTATGGCTTTCTGCTAATATCTTAGGATTAGATGGCAATTTGCTGGTTTTGTCCCCCGGCTCTGATCAGTAGCTCTATTAAGATAATTAATGACTCTGAAGGCGTTCCGTGATTTCTTGAGCATTGATGAGGGGATTGAGTTGATAATCGATGATTACTTTGCTTTATTTTTGCCATAAATGCCAATTTTCGCTACTGTTGGCGTTGCTTCCGTCATATGTGTACCTGCGGAATTTCTTGATATCTAAAACCATGCCGTTCGTGTTAGTTTCTATGATCTAAAGCGGTTTCCGGGTGCATCTTCCAGGTCATAGTCTGAAAGGGAAGGTTGTTTCCGGCAATGGAGGAGCCGAGCCAACTGAGGCGTGCGATGATTGATGCCACGGCTGGGGCAATTTCTGGGGGCATATCACGGACAGTTACGTCGCCGCTTGATGTTATTAAGATTAGATTCCAGGTCAATTTTGGTCAATTCTTGTCTTCATAGCTTCCTTTCCATGGCACATTAGGGTGACTACCACACATTGTCCGAGTTGCTTTTGTTAGTACAAGTTTGCACTGACGGATGGGGAAGGACAATAAGATTTCTTTTCTTTTTTAATGAATTGAATGTATTCTTTCATACAAATTTTGGGTTGTTGATTTTGTGCCTGTTAATTATTGCTAGCTCCACCTCCAAGGTGAGCAATTAGCTGAACAGAACTACAATGTCATTTGTTGACAGGTTCAGCTTGAGCCCACAACTTCATGGGGTTTACTACACAAGGATCTGTCCGCACCGTCAAAATATACTGGAATGCTTCAAGCAACCAAAGATATTTTTAGGGAGGAAGGCTTGAGGGTAGAATTACTCAGCTTCCCTGGACTGTTAGATTTTTCCCTCTTCTTTGTATCATTTTATTTTTCCTTTCTTCTTTAAAGTTATCATTGTCTTAATTATGTTCATATAATTGGATTAAGTGTGTTGAGACGGTAGCATATACATCATATAACATCGTTGTGGCTCAAGGACTCCTCATAAGGAGTGAACTGTGAAGCTTCTCAAAGCTTTTTTCTTCTATCTGACCATAATTTTGTACATCTATAATTTAAGATGCTCATCAATCGCAAAAATGATTTTGAGCATAGTCGTAGAATATCCTGGTTGTTGTTATCCATGATATTTGTTGACCCTTTAAACATCTTTTATGGTGCAATAGACTGACCGCTCTGTGATCCTTAAACTTCACTTAAGGGATGCAAGACTTGTACTTATATATGAATTTTCTTTTCTTTAGTTGTGCTTTTGTTTGGAATTTTATAATGTGTCCCAGTCTTTTATCTCAATTAGAAGGGGACAACGTGTTAGCGTCTTTGTTTTTTTCCTGATATTTTCTTGCCAACTGCCTATGACAGGGCTTTTGGCGGGGCAATGTGCCAGCACTTCTCATGGTTATGCCATACACATCCATACAATTTACAGTTTTACACATGTTAAAAACTTTTGCTGCTGGTTCTTCCAAGACAGGTATTCTTATGTCTAATTCAAATTCTAGTCGGCATGCCAGCATATACGTGTGGCAGCAAAGCAACTTTGGTTCATTGATGTTCTTTTCATAACTATCTATTGATTTTTCCTATTGTTATAAGGTGTTCCTTTGCCAAGATTTGTCCAATAAATCTTCATATTTATGAGGTCATTCAAGATTTCAATTTATTAATTTATATTTACACAGTGTCATATTTGGTAGATGCCATTCCCTCTTCGGAGATACTGTAGAGAAATTCCGTGTCTCTTTGAATTCTTGATTTACATTCATCACTTGTTTTCTTTTGCCACAGAGAGTCACATTAATCTGAGCCCTTATCTATCATATGTCAGTGGAGCTTTAGCAGGGTGTGCAGCTACTGTAGGGTCATATCCGTTTGATCTTCTCCGAACTATTTTGGCTTCTCAGGGTGAACCTAAGGTATAAGAATTATCATATCGTTAAGGATACTAGGGTATATTTAAAATAATTTTCTTCTGTTTATTAGTGTTCCATTTCCATAGGTAACTGAGGCGAACTTCTGATGTGGGTGTCAATAGGCATCTGCCAAGTCACATTCGCTTGAATCACGTCTTTTCTCTTCACTTAAGTGAGGCGATTTCATTTGATAGCTCTATCTGCTGTGCTTAGAAATTGTATATGTGTGTGAACATTTTTCTTTTTATATATGCCAGCAACTCATGAATAGTTGTATTGCCCAGTAATAGTGGTCGGGTTTAAGCATATGGAAGTTTCATTCAGTATTCACCCAGGATATGTGCTTTGAAGTTTAAACCCCATGAAGTACATCTTAATCTTTGTTGAGATTTGAGGGCGCACAATTTCCTTGTGTTATTGTTTGATTTGTTGTCAAAGACCTAAATTGGCTGATCGGCACTGCATTGAACGTGGCTGTTTATTGCTGTTCGATTTTGTTTTCCTTTTCTTTTTATTTTTTGTGAATTGGGTGCCATCTTGTTCAAGAGTCACGGACTAGATGCACTTAGATATTTGCTTTGTATGAAAATACCATATGACGTTGATGTTGGAGCTATTTTTCTAATTATATGCTATGCAAATATCTGCCATCATTTAGGTATATCCAAACATGAGGTCAGCTTTTGTTGATATCCTCAAGGCTCGTGGCTTCCGAGGCTTGTATGCTGGATTATCACCAACATTAGTTGAGATTATACCTTATGCAGGCCTGCAGTTTGGTACTTATGATACATTTAAGCGTTTGGCTATGGTACAATTGCAGTCCTTTTTTTTTTCTTCTTTCGAAATTTATTTTTCTTAACTGAACTAGCTATGCATGCCAGACTAAATTGTGTGACAATTTATTATGCCTCAGTCGGTTCTGGTCTACATTTCAACTATTTAATAACATTTTTGGATGGAATCGTGATAGAAGAGAGAAAGCAACAGATTACTGCAAATTTATTGTAGCTTTTCGCTAGTAGGTTGCGTAATGTAAAAAATATCGTTAAGTTGCTTCACTCATTCAGGTTGACGTGCTGATTTGTGATTCATCTTATGCAAAAAAGTGTAGGCCTGGAACCATCTTAGATACTCAGAAACTGCTTCAGAAGAAGGCCTCTCCAGCTTTCAGCTATTCCTTTGTGGGTTAGCGGCTGGAACATGTGCCAAGCTTGTCTGTCATCCCCTGGATGTGGTGAAGAAAAGATTTCAGGTAATCCTATCCCCCTTTTTTTTAAGGGTTAAACCTATTTTTTATCCCTACAGTCTATTCTGATCTGGTTTTTGGTCTATAAAGTTTAAAAGTGGTTATTTTAGTCCCTCAAGTTCATTCTGTCTAAAAATGTTAGTCCTTGTGGTTTTGAAAGGATCTAAACCCAACGTTAACACCGTTAATTTTACTTATTTGAC
The DNA here is from genome assembly GCA_025593235.1 of Vachellia pachyceras. Classification (NCBI taxonomy): domain Eukaryota; kingdom Viridiplantae; phylum Streptophyta; class Magnoliopsida; order Fabales; family Fabaceae; genus Vachellia; species Vachellia pachyceras. The sequence goes on along the minus strand of JANTPZ010139666.1, from coordinate 12,521 downwards.
ATTGACTTTGTTAATTATAGTGAAATGACTTAATTATATGATTTATCTATGTAGTTTTAAGCTTCTTTCTTATTTTTTAATTTCGTATTCTTTTATCTTTCTTGATTTTGATTCCTGAAATTTTAAACATATGGTTTTAGTGCTTGTAATTTTATAAGGCTTAGATGTTTAACAGTGTTAATTAATTTGTTTAGTATAGGGACCAAAATATAAATTTGTTGAAAGTATAGGAATCAAAACAAAATTTGTCAAAAGTATAGGGACTTTTCCAAACTACAAATTCTAAAAATTTTAGCCATGGTGAACTTGAGGGATCAAAACAACAACTTTTAAATTTCAGGGATCAAAACCAAATCAGATCAGAGTAAATTATAGGAACAAAAAATAAGTTTAATACTTTTTTTAATCATCATGAAAATATATCATAAAACAAAAAAAATGCTACAACCGTTTCTTAAGCTACCCTTCATCATCCACCACCTCCCTGCATCAAGGTGGAGGATGATCAAAGGACCAAAAATACCCATTGTTGCATTGGACACTTAGCAAGAGTATCAGCACAAGTGATAAGGTTTTTATAAAAAAAAATAATAATAATAAAATTTATTTTCTAATCCTTAGCTGCTAGTGACCCTTGCTTTAATTACACCTATCCTGATTTCAAGAATTTGGAACTAGCATCGTTTCGATCAAAAGATGAAAAGAGAGAGATCCGGGGATCTGTTTTTTCCCTGTCAGTGCAATGATGTCTGGCGTGTCATCTGTAGCAAAACAAGCATAGAGGGTAGTAACATAACTGGACGTTAGTTATATTGTGGAATGTGGATGTGGAAAGATTTATAGATCTGCGGACATGGTGCAGATTGAAGGGCTTCAAAGGCATCCAAGATATGGAGCTCGGGTGGAGCATCGTGCGTATGGAAGTATGTTTGATGCGATACAGAGGATATTGCAGTCTGAGGGTTGGGCTGGTTTATACAAAGGGATGGTCCCATCAACCATCAAAGCGGCACCAGCCGGGGCGGTAACATTTGTCGCGTATGAACTGACTTCGGATTGGCTCGAGTCCCTTTTGAATTGAATCCTCGTTATTGTTTAGACATATCTTTCTCATTCTTTCTTCTTTTCTTCAGATTATTTAGGATAGAAGAAAGCGGGCCCAGGTCAGAGGTGTAGGCGATAGTCAATCTCGATTGTGCCTTTTTTTTTGGTATAGCGCATTCAAAAGCGAAATCATTTTAGGAGCTTGTTTCGTTTCAGCTTTCGGTTTCACCTCCCAAAACCTTGATTTGGTTTACCTCTCAAAACTTAGGTTTAATTTTAAAACTTAGGTTTTACTCCAAAATATAGGTTTTATTCAAGTACTCACATTTTTCGGAAAAGTTAATTTGGATACAAAACTTCAATTTTAAATTTAGGTTTTTAAAAGTTATTTTCTTGTTAAATTATATCATTTCTCCTAGAGCTAGTAAAATGGGTCAGCCCGTGGGATGTAGGCTGGCCCGTGCGGGTTGGCCTAGCCCACCAACAAAACGGGCTGCGATTTTGCAGCCCGAGAGCCCATCAACCTGCTGAAAAATATTTTTTTATTAAATAAATCATTTTTCCTTTTTTACCAAGTTTTTCCTATAAGATTGCATAATTACATGATTTTCTTTTCAATCTTATCAATAAGTGTTCAGTAATTTCTTAAAAAGAGAATTTAATATTACTTTTTTTTGGTAAAAATATTGAGATAAAAAGCAAAAGAAAAATATAACACATATATGTATTTTTTTAAAAAATAAAAAAATGGGCCTAACCCGTGGGTTAGTGGTGGTGGGCTAGCAAAAGCTCACCCGAGCCCGCCACCTAGAGGTGGGTTGGCGAGTTGGGCCCGCGTGCCCAACTCGTTTTTCCACCTCTACTTTCTCCTAATAAATTTTTTCTTTCCTACTTCTCTCTCTTATCTTTCATACATATTTTTTGTCTCAGAATCCGTAAAAGTCAAAACTCTCTAAACACAATCATCTTTTCAAAAATTAAATTGTTTTGGAATTTGTAAAAACTATTTTCTAAAATTTATTATCCAAAACTAAGGGCTTGTTTGGCAACCAATTCTAGAACCTAAGTTTGGTTTCAAAACCTAGGTTTTATCTCAAAACTAAGGTTTTGTCTAAGTAAATTTTTTTTTCTCAAAAGCTATTTTGGTTACAAAACTTCAGTTTGAAACCTAGGTTTTCTCTTTCCTACTTTTTCCTTTTTCCTACTTTTTTTCTTTCTCTTTCCTACTTTCCTACCCATTTTTTTGCCTCGGAATCTGTAAAAGCTAATAACTTCCCAAACATAAATCACTTTTCAAAACTTAGGTTTTGCCTCGGAATCTATAAAGCTATTTTCCAAAATCTATTCTTCAAAATTTAGGTTTTACCTCGGAATCTATAAAAACTATTTTCAACCTCACATCTAAACAAGCTCTAATCCATAAAAGTCATTTTCAAAAGACTTTGAAATGAGTATTAGGTTGACTTCAAAATTCAATTGTATTTATAAAAGATGGGTTGTTTTAACGAAAATGGCTAATTCCTAATTAATATTTAAATCTTTATACAAAGGAATTTACATTTAGTTCCCACTTTAAGCAAGAGATACATGTACTTAAAAATGAGATTCGAGTTGGTATAAAGTTTGGTTTTTATAATTTATCTTCATTTGGATTTTGATCCTATAACTTTAAATTTAAGGTTTTAACTTTTAAAGTTTTCTTCTGTCTAAAATATTATTATCTGTAATTTTAAAAAGATCTTAACAATTTTAAATATGATCATGTAGAATTAAAACCGACACATTCTTCCCATTTTTTTAGCTTTTCATCGCAATCCCCTCTAAGTTGTTTGATGATGGATCCTTTTTTATTTCAATCCCGCTTGAGGTATACACAGTTCTGCTTTGCCTCAATGATTTCATCTTCCATTTGAAGCAGCTCTTCCTCCAGTTTCTCATTTTCGAGCTTTGCATCTCAACGAAGATATTAAATTGAACAAATCTGCTTTTTAATGATGAATGGTGGAAGAAGGTCTACTCTCTGGTTATTTTGTTTTTTTATCACCTAGCCATGGACATAAATTGAACAAATCACAGCCAGTTAGCATGTCCAATCATCAAACAACGTCAATATAATTAACAGTGTTGATGCCACATTGGTTACCACAGTTAAAGTTCTTATATTAAATTACAAGAATTGATGTTATAGATAAAAGAAAACTTTAGAGATTAAAATTTTTTATTAATCAAAATGAAGGGCGAATTGTAGGATATCAGACTTTATATTATCCCAAAAGGTTTTGGATCAAACTTTAAGTTGTAAATAGTTTAAAGCTCACGTTCAAACCAGTTATATATTTAATCTCAACAATTTGTATTCGTTTTTTATTAACTTGTAATCAATTATTAATATCATCAGTCATCAACATGCATAAGAAAATTGGATTGTGTGCCGTTTATTATTAGTGCTTTCGGCAACTAATTTCTTGGGAAAATTGGGATAAGTTACTATTGAAAAATTAATTGTAAAATGGGACATTTTAAATTATGTAACTGATCTTCAATTAAATTTTTACAATATGTAATTGAGCTTTCACATAAGTTTAAAGGTATGTCTCATTCTCTAATTAATTTTTCAATGGGAATAAAATCCCCGATTCTCCCTAATTTATATTTTTACTCCTCTTATGAATACAATCGTTTGATGTGCCATTTTTTTTATAAAAATATATAATAATTGAAAGCATTTTAATTATTTTGTGGGACTTTTTTATTTGAGATTTTTTCATTTATTACTTCAAAATATATATATATATATAAAAGAAAGTTGGATGGTACGTTGTACTATTGTTTACCAATAATCTTTCAACAGTTGGTTTTTACGTTTACCCTCCTGAAGAATATTTTCCACTTTTTCTTAGAAAATGATTATAATAATTACATCATTTCATTTTTCTGTGACATCCATTAACAGTGCTTTCAACTAATTTCTATTTTTCCTGTCTATCACTTGAAATAATATGATATGGTTGGTTAAATTAAAAGCAATGGAGCGAAGATTAGTGAAATAATATTGGCTGTGTTTAGGGGAGCGTTAGCACTCCTCAAACACACATTCAATAATATTTTTTCGTGAAATGATGTAATCTTCTTCACATATTTATATCAATTTACATAAAAGTATTTTTCTATGGTGTTTCCAATTTAAACGTAACTCACTGTGAATGTTAATCCCTTCGTACAAACATGTACTACAACTAATAATAAATAAAGACACGCTGCTGAAAATATTCAAAAGACGAGAACACACCCAATGGAGGAAATTCCTACTGCCAACTGCTCCTACCTCCTCTCCTCTGTCATCTTTTGGCAGGACTGATAAGCTTAAAATTCTAGCCTTTCAAGTGCTCCAAAACACAAAACAATCTAGCTTTTATAAACGATTTCCTCCCATATCGATGTCATAAAGCGAATTCCCCCTGTGATCTGCATTGATTTTGCTGTATATATATTCTATTCGTGCTTTGCGAATTAGAAATTAGAGCAATATACAAACTTCAACAAATTTGTTACCCGTTGATGCTTCTGGGCTCAGTTCTTGACAGAGCGGAGGGATTGAATCTGTTCTGATTTCCTATTACCCTGTTTTCGTGCCATATTTGATAATTTGTGACAATTCTTCTAAGACAGAGACTCTTTACCGTTCACGAGACTTAAAGCGTGTTCTGAACACATTATCATTCACCATATCCTCGACAAAGTCATCAGAAACACAATTTGCTGTATCTTCTCTCTTGTGGAAATTCAGCCTTTGCTTCCAGTAAACTCGCTTATCACTTTATAGCATGCACGTCGGGAAGGTCTTGACATTGAACTGTCAAAGGGATAATCTTTACTTTTCCGCTTTTCCTTTCTGTCAAGGTATCCAAAGGCGAAAGCTTCCAGAACTTTCGTTGTAAGTGGGCGGTTTCTTGTGCTTTGTCTCCGGGCATTCATTTCGGATTGTGGCTGACAGTTATCCATCGGTTGGGACATTGTTCTTGCCCTGTGATCATCTAATTCCTTCCGCGTGTAATTTTGTTGTGTCTCAGACGTTTCCCTGACAAAAGATTCATCGCCCTCATCTTCATGTGAAACAGGTAAATTAAGGTCAATCATAGCCCGTGGCAGGGGTTTCTTGCTTTGCTCCTCAGTTGCAGAAGGACTAGTGGCAGGAACAGATTCTCTATTGATGATTAAGCTGCCATTTGACAGCAAACCTGTTGATATCTTCTTCTCCTTAGCTGGAAGATCTGCTAACAATTTACTCTCCAGTGCTAGATTTTTAAGTAAAAAAATCTTGCTTGACTTTGAATTGTTGTGATGGTAACTCACCTCTGGTTTTATTCTGGGAGCCACAAAGAAATCAGCAGTGTTGCGGTTTCTCTCTGCACGGTCACTGGCAGTTAGCTTTCTTCGTCTTTTTGTAACAGGGCTTTGAACATTTCTGTTATCAGATACCACTCTCCAGTTTGATTGGCACTTCATAGCCTTTCTTTGCGTGTTATTTGATATACCCATCTTTTGGTCCTTGAAGGCAGCAAACAAATTAGCAGTACCTGTGCCACTCACTGGAAGATACCCCCTTGAGGGATTTTTCTTAACACCCTCCATGTCAGAAGGGACTATTTTACCAATGCTACATTTGGTGGCGTTGGCAAAATCAATCTTCTTCAGAAAAGAGTACATGTTATTGACTGGGTCAGGTTCAATTGTTTTCTCCTCTGAAGTTTCCTCATTAACAGTGTCATTCTCAGATGAAGTTTCTAAAACTCCTAATGGTAAGCTTCTGAGTTCTCTCATCTTTGCTGTCTTTTCAACAGTCGGACTTGTGTCCACAACAGTAAACTTTCTTATGTTAGAACTGCCGTTTGGAGTCCGTGCTTTGAGATAGCAATGGCGTTGCCGATCAGGGGGACTTTCCCGGTCCAGATTTGTTTCTTTACTCCACCCATTTTCCTCCTTGTTTGCGCAATCATTGTCTCTTGCTGTATCAAGCTCAATTAGCTCAGGATTAGAAGCAACTTTACCCAGTACATCACTGACAGAATCAAAATAGTGATTTCCCTTCACTAGCTTCCTTGAAAACTTTTTAACCCCAGGGACGAGAAAGACCAGAGAATTCTTCGATGCAATAGCATAATCATGACATCCTGGCTGTTCAGAGTGCCAACCTCTGGCAAGTAAACGAGGCCAAACAGCTTCCCAGAAGAGATCACTTGATCGAGATTTACTTAATCTGAAGTTTCCAGTCAGAGAGGTTATTATTTCTTCAGGTGTAAGCATGGAACATGCCTTGCCAACTGGTTTTTCTGGGCGGACAGGAAGCATCTGAGTGGGCTTCAGAGTTTCTACATTGATGCCTGTAAGATCGTTTCCCTTACCAACTCCTACTGCCTCAATAAGCGCATTCAGCCCAACTGAAGCCTTTAAAAATAAGACATAATCTTCTAGAAGCATTTTTCCCTCTGTGAATGCCTTGGACACCTATGGAGTAAAGATAAATTTACGTGATTAAGCTAATCCCTTGTTCTAGGTTTCTACAGGAAGCAAGTTCAAGAAATTGATCCATCATGACATTTAATAAGTATGAAAAGAAATTACATGAGAAGAGTTAGTTATATATATATATATCAGTGGTGCATGGGTAAAATATGCATTGAAGGATTTCGGCATTGTTCATGTGGTAATGCAATGCACTGAGCCAAGATAACATCATCAGTAATGGCAAAGCGTCTTTAGCTATAAATTTACCGTGAACTGTCCTAAATGTTGATGACATGAAATGATGTAATTGAGAAAAGAGAAAGTTAGGAAGATTTTCAGTCAGTACCTTGCGTAAATGATCACGGCATTCCTCTGATACATTGGGAAGTAAACGAGATAAGAGTTCTTGTTGCCTTGAACCTGTAAAAATCTTCTGTCCGTAAATGCATTTTCTGTTTCTCATTTTTCTACATTCTGACCATCTTTGGTATCTGTCAGTCCTATAAAATTTCCCATAATAGAATGACAAGATAGCCCCCATGTTCTTATTGCCAATAAATCTTTTTACTTGAACAAGGTTCTTCCCAAATATATACAGACCAAGTATGAAACTGGCCTCTTCTATTTCATTCCAGGTGTCACTTGAGGAATCAGGAACCAGAGAGATGCCTTTGAATTTATGCTTCTCATGCATCTCAACCTCTGTCTTGAACGATGTACTGTCGATGGCCTCAGGCATAAGTTTTTCACTACTGGCCAGACTATTTTGGGTATCTTTGATGCATTCTAGTTTTGAACATTCAACATTATTGATTACTCCAACTAATTTCCATGCATCTTCCATCTGTACTTTTCCTGGAATCCAAACTATAGGTATTGGTAACCCTGCTAGAGACTCATGGGGTTTGCTTGTTATGCTTTCTGAATCACATGGATTCTTTTGAAACAAGTGGTCAGATTCTGATATTAATGGTGGAATTTCAGCCTGGTACTGCTCTCCCACACGAGGAAATATGTCTGGATCGCCAAAAAGTGATTGCTCATCCGCCTGCTCCTCAAAGCAATCCACCATGTTATTAACTTTCACTGCGTCCACCTATCATGAAGATTAAGGATATTTAGAGAGAATATGCCCCAAAATACTTCTTCTGGTTGCGGCTCGGATAGAACAGGTATCATAAGATTTAAGATTAAATTGAATTTTCTCTTCTCTTTGTATGAGCACTATTATCCCGAGAAAGTGCAGAATTTAAATTGCCAATTATCAGATGATGTTTCCTTAATGCACAAGAGAAGCAATTTAGTACAAAACTACGAAAGAAGCTACGATACCCATGTCAAGAAGACATGGGATTGGTGTGATTGGTGTGTTTCATCTAAATGGTACAGCAGGATTTAGGATAAAATTGCAAGACAACCAGTTCTGATCATTACAAGCTCTAATCAGCAAAATAAAGAAAAATCCAAACTAATGATTAAAAAATGTAAAAGTCAGAGTATTCTTGTCAATATTAATGACTTGATTTTAAAAAATAATAAAATGAGCTATATGCCTACTCCCGAAGAACAAAAATCCCAATCGAAGCAACAGTACCACTGGACGGAGATATTCCAAGTCTATACCGCGACCCCGAGAAAAAACTCGCAACATATATATATATATGTATATATATATAAAGAAATTATAATACCGATTTGAGATATTGCGGGAACCAGCAAAACTAAACAAAGAAAATATAAAAGAGAAACTCGAGGACCGGAATGAACATTCGGAACAAAGTAATAAAGTAGATCCATTTCCTGAACCAAAATGGTAAACGAGAGAAAGCCGGTATATATCCAAAGTCGAAGAGTTCAGACAAAGGCATGAAAATCCATCAAGCACGTTATTACCGAATGCCATAAGCAATATTCTCCGTAAAACCAGCGATATTCACACCCCAAACCGGACTGTCGCCCCAAACAAGTAAGAAAAAGACGAGAGAAATTCGTAGTGAACGAAAAACAAAACACGGAGAAAAAGACTAGCACAACCACCGGTTTCTGGTGAGAATCCCATATGATCTGTGGAAATTAGACACTTTTTCAGGACGACGACCTATGAATACCGCATTTAAAAGCGCTATAAAATCATAAGAGCAGCAAAAGCACAATATATACATGAGTCCAAAGAGCGAAAAGAGAGAAGGTAAAAAAAGATCTCACCGTTACCTCCATGGAAGAAGAAGTGGAAGAAACAACTGATAGCCACGTGGAGAAGCGAACCTGCGACAATGGGTTGTCATGGATATACATCGATTGGTAAGTTACATATTGAAAACGAAGAAAGGATGAGAAAACAGGATGTGAGAGGAAGTAACACACGTAGCCATACGAACTGGGGAGGACATATCACAGACACAGAGAAAGGAGGAGTTTTACCTGCGCTAAGAAGGTTGGGCTTTCATGGCTACGAAGGTTGAATTGAAGAGGAGTGTGATGAGGGGTGGAGGGGAATGAAAATAGAAGAGAGAGAGAGAGTGTGTGTGTGAGAAAAACGAAGACGCTCTTTCTTTTGCTTAGAGAAGGATTAGTTGGAGAGAGAGGGAGGTGATTATAGTAAGAGAGTTTGGGGAGAGAAGATGTGGTGTGTTAAGAGCGAGGGAGGAGGTATTATTCCCCACGCTCAATTGGCGCGTGTATTCCAAGCGACACGTGGCTTGTGAAATTCCTCCCGCTGCTTTCTGTGGGTCGACGTAGATCCTCCGGAAGTCATGGCCTGTTTTGATTCCATGTTAAATGATTCATTTTCATTCATTGCCATTTTCATTTAAAACACTCCTTCTCATCCCAATCCAAAAAATTAATAGAGATTAATTTTAGTTCTGTGGAGTAAAAAGATTCTAATGTATTTTATAAGTTATATTTTTTCTTAATGTAAATGATTGATTAAAACACGCATGCTTGTAGGAAACTGATTGTAACACTGCATTTAACCCTTAATATAAAAATCAATTAACTTTATATAAAAAATAAATAAATTACTTAAATATAACATATACTCTAAAATGTTTAAATGCATAGATCGTAAATCGATTTATAAGTTAAAAAAATTAATATGAATATAGATAATAAATATATCAGCTAATTAACTTCCCTAACTTCTAAAAAAATTCAATTTGTTCTTATATTAAAGATTGGATGAAGTGGTAACGAATAATTTAATTAAACTTTTCAATCTTCATAAGTTGATCATCAAAATTTTCCATCCACACTTTTAGGCTAGCTAGTTCACTCTCCATCCTCAAATGGCTTAAATACCTCTTTGAATTTATCTCAATAAGTAATAAAATGCATCATGTTTAAAAAGTACAAAAAAAGTTTGATCGCGGGTGTTTTATCCCTTAAAGCATAAGTATCTTCAAATTAGAGGTAATGATATTCACGGTACTATTTATTACTAAATATAAATATATTTTTCAGTGGGGTTCAAACTTTAACTTGACACGTTGTGAGGAAGAATTAACACGTATTGGTTCTCGAAATATCATGGTTAAACATAGTAAAGGCATTTAAAATGAGCCAAAACTAAGTTAATCAACGAAGCAACTCCCAAAATAGGAAGTTGAATCTCATGATCTCATCTATTGTTTACTCTCCGTTCCCCATCATAGGTTTATTATTCCCATATCTAAATAAGGGTTTGTTTGATCTCATTTTCAGAATATCTTTTAAGAGTTGGAGGCAAAATCTAGATTTTGGAGAATAGTTTTTAGAAAATAGCTTTTATAGATTCAAAGGTAAAATCTATGTTTTAAAAAGTGATTTATGTTTGGGAAGTTATGAGCTTTTATGGATTCCGAGGAAAAAAGGAGGTAGGAAAGAGGAAAGAGCAAGAATGAAAAGTAGGAAAGAGAAGAAAAAAGTAAGAAAGAGAAAAGAGAAAGAAAGAAAAAGTAGAAAAGATGAAAGAGAAAGAAGAAAAAAGTAAGAAAGAGGAAAGAGAAAAGAGGAAAGAGAAAACCTAAGTTTCAAAATCGAGGTTCTATAACCAAAATAATTTTTCAGAAAAATGTATGTATTTGGATAAAACCTAGGTTTTAGGTCAAAACTTAGGTTTTGAAACTAAATCTAAATTTTAGGAAGTGATGACAAACAAAATGTTAGTTCTAAAGTTTGGACCCTTTTCCCAATACAAGAGTTTAGACTCTAGACCGGTCATAAAGATACAATCATGATAAATAAAATAAGAATTATGTATAAATGTGACCATTATCCAATAGAAAGAGAATGAAGTATTACCTTAAGTAAAAATCGGTCGAAAGGCTCGTATTTGAATTAAATATTTTAGGGACCAATGGCTCTTTGGGGAATCACCTTAAACATGTGCTGGGCCAAAGGAAAAACAGTCAAAGCATAAGACCATGTGAGGGAGGGAGGAAGTCAGGGTTGGGGAGCCTAGCCCGCTTTTACACAGGAGGGATTTTCAAAGCCCAAGCCTGCAAATTTGACGTCTTTTATTATAACCCCAAGCTTATAATAAATCAATTAAAAAGCTATATTTTTTTGTTTTTAAAATGAACTAAAATTTGTATATTTCATTATAACAATTTATGATGCTGAAAAAATTCTATTTAGCACAACACAAATACTTGTTTAGCCACGCCCACAATACACATAAACTTTAATTTAATTCATACAGATTCAAATTTTTGTGGGTGTGTAATTTTTCTATACAACCTACAATTCTGTCTGTCTTGTCATTTGACATATTTTTTAATTTTTCCCCTCATTAATTATATGCCCCTCTCATGTTTTTTTTACCTATTTTCTCTTCCACATGTGATCTCCATAAATAAGGATATGTCAGAAAATCAAGTTACATTTTTTATGTATTATTCTCTTTACCCAATTTTAATAAACTCTCTAAATTGCGTTAATTAATCATTTGAAACTTATACTTTGAGAAGGAGAGTACTAATATGATCTGGGAAACTTTTGAACCGGCACTTCACCAAATGAAATCTCATTTGGAACTCCCATTTTTTTTTTTGAATAAAGCAAAGGGACATTCAGCTTTTACTCCCTCATCAGTAGTTCAATATATATATAACATATAGCCTAAATTAATCGCTGTTTAAACTGGATCCATACAGTCAAAATTTGTACGATTGTTGTAGCCAAGAGGAAAGGCTGTTATTATCTTTATGCACAGCGATCCTTTTTAGAATTGTTGTCGTGTGGGAAACTCGCAGTGTGTAATATACACACACACACACAAAATATCCTTCATATTTTAGTATTGAATAAGAATCCATCATTAACCTTTCAATTTCTCATCTCTCAAAACCTGGTCCCATGCACATATAACGCATTAATGAATGAATGTTGCTCCTTTTATTCACCCATTAATTAATTCACAACACATAATCAACTTAAAAAAGAATCCTATGATTTTGTTTGTGACCAACATCAATCCCCATGCCTTGAACTCCTATGCCTGCAGTTTTTATTTTTATGGCTTTTTGGCAAAGCTAGCGGACGATCGCAGCTATACATACTATACATCTCTTATACTCGCAACCAGTACCTTTTATAATGATCATTGACAAAATTTTAACCATCAACACAATAAGCCCGTAAATTATATACAACTAATTGTTGGGTAAAAGGGGGCTTGCGAATAATAAAGAGAACGTTGAGTATTTCAATAGACTTGCTGCAATTACTGAAAGAAATAATAGGCCTATATATAGGCTTACAAGGCAATAAGATAAGCAATAAATTCGGTACCCATTATCTAACTAAGTTACTTGACCTCCTAACAAATCTGAAACTAATTTAAAATACTTGCCCACATGCTCTGGAAAATAGGAACTAATTCTAGAAAATAGGAACTGACTCTAGAAAATAGGATCTACCCGTAACTACTTTTTTTTGAATCATTCTTCAACATCCCCCCTTGATTCAAAAACACACACATTAAGCAATCT
>JANTPZ010139665.1:0-17862 GCA_025593235.1 Vachellia pachyceras | reverse complement strand
ACAGTGTGAGCATTGTCTCTACGATCTAATTCCATGCCAAGGACACATCCATTTTCTGTTTGCACAAAAACTCGTCTCCTCCCAGCAGGTTGCCTCCCTTCGATTCCATTGTTTCCATGGTACTCCCCACTGTGGGGACTTCTCATTAGTGCAACAGCCATCTGAGTTTGAACAGGGCTGTCCAACTTTTGAGACATGAACTGAATGAAGCAAAAATGATGGTGGAAGAAATCTTCTTCCCTCCCCAGAAATTGGCAGGTTGGCCCAAGGATATTTAGCAAGGTCAATATCTTGTTCCCCAACGATCATTAATCGGAGCCCGTCAGAGTTAAAAATTTGAAGGACGAAAACAGGATTGGAGATGGAAAAAAGATACAGGGTGATTACTATAATGAGGGGGCCATCACGCCCGGGTAGCAAAACATGAAATCTGCACAAGCATGAAGATTTAATCAAAATTCAAATTACGGCCATCATAAAATTAAAGTAAATCCATATATAAATTCCCGTTCAGTTCAATTACTTAAAAAGTAAATCCATGTAGCCACCATATAACTTTTCGCACGCACTTGCATAGCTATATAGCGGATAGATCCAATATTCATGCTTCTGTAAGTCCTGATAATTATAGAAAGTTAAGGAAACATAGTTAACGCATCAGTTTTGCATCTAATAGCTGATAATATGAACTCTTCACCAAAAATTAGCAGAACCTCCTCAATAAAATCATCGTCATTTAACATTGAAGTTTAAAAAACCGCAAATCACGGAAAGAAAGTCATTGAATAAATTAAATAATCCGGTTTAGGTGCTAAGAAGGTCTAAAAGTATAGAGAGGCTGAACCCGCTTTAGATAATCCACCGTCACTCAAACCAGTAAAAAAAAACCAAGACACAAGCAGAAACAGGTTCCTACCAAAAAGAAAAACAAAAAAGGAGAAGAAAATAAAAAAGAGCCAGAAACAGCTGGTTTGATAGCTTCATTATTGTCACAAAAACGTAAAATCCATCCAGTTCTCTCCTTCAATGAAAGAAAGAGTTAAGACGTTTTGGAAAAGAAAAAACATCCGTATAAATCGTTTGAAATGAAAATGAAGCAAATACTGTAAGAAGGAATTGAACTCTCAGACAACCGTAGTCTAAAAAACAGTTTCATTGAGTTGAAGCAACGAACTCACCGCAATGCGAGATCCCAATATGGAAAAAAACTAAATCCCTGAAGCTACAGTGCCCAAAAAGTGGAGGATGAATCAGAAGAATGGTCCCGTAAAAAAGGAACCACGAACCCAGACCGAGTGTCCGGACCGTGCAACGCTTAAGCCTCGGAGGATGCCTCTGTCGCAGGAAAAACCCACAAAGGCGAAATCTCTCTCTCTATCCTCTTGCGGTCTTGCCCACGGAACGTTCTTTAACCCAGACCCTCAATCGGGTTAATATACCAACATGATGAGTCTGTCCCTCTCTCTCTCTATACCTCTCTCTTTCTCTCTCCCACACTTTGGAGTCTGAGCGGGATATCTTGACCGTTGGATCTGGGAACAAACATAAGATGTGGTCCGTCGGATATTATTATAAGGTATTGGGCGGGGGGACGGGAAGATAAGGAGTGGACAATGACGTGGCTGAGAGTCAGGGTTGAGTGTAGCATACATCTTTCAGTGTCCCACCGATGGTCCTTGATTCTGTCAATGCGGAAGAACTTGCGGCCAAAGGATTCGGGGGTGTTTGTTCAAATTGTAAGAGACTTATTACCAGAAAATACAGCAAGAACCAACCATGACGACCAGAGTACTCACCTGTGACCTGTGAGAGAAGAGGAGGAGGAGGATGGAGCAAAGAGTACCTATTGTTGTTTTCGTTTCCCAAAGGTTTCCTCCATAAATTAACTTATTAAATTTTAATTTTTGTGTAAATATATAATTTTATTCTTCATTTACTATATGTATTGACCCTACCCTATATTAAATATGGATAAAATTATAAAGTTGGTGGATTTTAATGTAAGATTAATGAGATGCTAAAAATAATTTATAAATAAACTAAATAAATATACAAGTGTGTATATTATTTTTACTGTTTATTTTTAAATATTATTTCTATTAAAATGTTATTTTCTAATTAAATATGACATGTCTGGTTTTTTTAGAATTGGGATATGTCTATAATTAAAATATTTATTGTGGAACGAGATTTTTTAAATTATGTAACTGAATTTCTACATCATACAGTTAAACATTCACATTACGTGCAAATAATAGATGAGCTTTCCAACATACAACTAAACTTTTATGATGGGTGATTGAGATTTTACAAAGGTGCTCTCTCATTGATTTCTTTAATCGCCAATTCTCTCTCTCTTTTTTTTGGAACCTTGTGAATGGATCGCTGTCGAGCAACTGTGTTGCTGATCCTTGTATAAAGAAATTGCTTATTAGCATAGAATCACCCTCCACTTGGCAGGCATCATGGATCATGATCAATGATATTTGTATCTGTTTGAGAATCCATTAAAAAAAATAAGTTATGGTACGGATTTCAGGATTCTCTTTATATATTTTAAGATGTTTTGTTTTAATTTATACACCATTAAACAAATTTTTTCAAAGTTATATTTTGTCTTATTTTGTCTTATTCTGCATTAATTCATAGCCATTTATCTTTTTTCACACTATTCTCCCTCACTTATCATTATAAATAAGAATATGTCTGAAAAAAGTTATATTTTACACACATTTATTATTTGTAACTAATTTTAACTTTTAGCTTGTTTTAAGTGATCCAGATAATTATTCTTTATAAAAAAATGAGAGGGAGTATTAATTCTCCTTTATAGATATTGTAGAAAGTGTGAATTGTGAACTTGAAACAATTTGTTAACTCCAAGAACGCTTATTTGAAATTGATGGATTTTAACTTTTAATATTACATGCTTTTTCTCTTTTCATCAAAAAAAAAATAAAAAAAGCTAAATGTATGAAAAAAAATGCAAAAATTAAAGATGTAGACATTTACTGTTGTCAACCACAAGTACTGCTTCTTTTGCACTTTAATTTTATTGAACGTTGAATTTCCTTTATCACTTTTTTCTAATAATAATAATTTAATATAATAAATGTAACTTTTATTTAGTTTACCACTTTTTTTATGGTGGGATGGCCTACTTGTCAAGAAAGTGACCCTCTAACTTATTTGGAAGGTGAATCAATCGCATACCATGAATCATTATTAATAGTAAAATTTAAAAGAATAATTTATAATATTTATCAATTAAAAATGTACTACAGTCTAATAAAAAAATTTTATACTCCATATTACCGTTATTTGACATTGTTAATAATAAGTAATTTTTTATATTGGAATAATAAATTATCATTCTATATAAATTAAACAAACTAAATTTTTTTACGCCAATAAAATCATTAAATAATTTATTTTTTGGTAAAATCAATCTAATTTTTTAAAATAGTACTATTTGGCCACTAATTAATGCATTAATGAATGAAAATAAATAAAATATTTAATGGTGCATTCTTAAAATATAATGTGAAAATAGCATTTATCATAAAACTAAAAACATTTATGACACTTATAATGAATCATGAAAAATACTGATTCCATGGCCACCTAGATTTTTTGTTGCAGAGATATCATTGTCTCAACTCTCAATTTATAGTAAGTCTTACTCATAATTATAAAGTCCAAAGCTGTCACAAAATTAATGACTTGATAATTATGTTTTTTCTTCGTCTAAAATAACGTTGTTTGTTTTAAACTCCGTTAATGTTGTCAGAGTTAACGTACTCTCCTCTAAGGCATTATTTTTCAGAAATTATTCACATTTTAATTAGAAAATACAGAGACCAAGTGCATTGAATCTTGTTGATGTGATTAAATAAAATAAAAATAGTGGTAAAAATAAATAATAAATGCAGCACCGTCCATGTACCGGAATTTTTTATATAAAAAATAACGTACCGTCAAGGCCAAATTCATTGGGGGATTAACAGCTGAGACAGTGATTTTATAGAAATTGAAATAAATATATTAAAAGAGTTTTACCTCAACTTATGTGCAATATAGTTTCAACTTAAAACCCATAGAAAATAAAGTGTGTGTTTATGAATTTGTTGGAAGAAAGGAATTTACGGAATCCAAAGTATGTATGGATTTTGAGATGATTTTTATTAATTTCAAAATAATTTTATGATATATAAGCATAAGTTGTTTTCAAATATGTATAAAATTGGCCGGATTGATCGGAAAAAATTATGCCTATTTTATTTTTTAAAAAAGGGAAATTGTGATAGGGCAGGGCAATGGGTACATATGAGTGTGATGTAGAGAATGATTACCCAGGTCCCCAGGGTGGGGGGGGACGGCGGGGGAGGGAGAATCCACGTGACATGCCACACGTGGAGACAAAGTCGTTTGTCAACATTCAGACATGTTGGTGCCATCTTGTACACGTAGTTTTGTCGTTATCATCACCGGATACAAACATATCCAACGAAAGAGCTGTGTTCGCGTACACGCGCGCCTATTCTATGAGTGCATCACACACAGCGAGCTTCTTTGACTTTTGACTCCATCCCTTTGGTCAAACGAATCGTACAATGCGTTAGGATGCACCCTACGTGTAACGTGACCATTTTTTTTTTGGGGCCAGAATAGCCCGTACGTGACTCCATCCCCTTGTTACAAGAACATCTCGTATTATTATCCATTCTTAGTATTAATTTCAGTTAATATTTAAAAAAAGGTAAAAAAATGAATAAATTATTTTATATTATATATTAGTTTATAAGTAAGATAAATACTTAAAAAAATTAACAAATATATAGTTTATTTATCTTCTTCAACCTCATAAAAAATCAATTGTATGTTAAATTAAAGAACCATAAATAGTATTTCATATTAAAACAATTAGAGGATTACTTATTGATTTCGTTTTCAAAACTCACACATCTATTATATATATGCCCCCACAAGGAGAGTGATTATTTGTGTTAATTAAATGATTTCTTTTTCGAAAAAATTAGAGGATTTCTTTTTTGCTTAAAATGGTCTAAGGAGAGTGATTATTTGTGTTAATTAAGCTAAAAAAACTCTTCACGGGAAGTGCTTATAAATTTACTACAAAGTCTGTAGTAATTACATTAGGAATATGCATGGCACGCCCAATTGCCCAATCCATTTGTTTTTTTTTAAATCAGCTCCTACATTTTAAATTAAACAGAAAATGGTATACTTTTTTTTTTTTGCATAATAAAAAGTTTTTATCTAGAGAATTACTCTACACTCTCAAGTAAACAATGCAATTACTGAAAAGTGATATCAACACGTAGCCTCTTTCCTTTTTTTGCAGATATTGTTATTACAGACATACTACCATCATAGTATACGATTGTTTTAGCAATTAGATTGGTTAGGTGATTATCGTTTTCCATTCAATTAGTTTGCTTTGAAAAGGGAGAGAAGGTGGGGGGTTGATTCGAAGCGTTGAATTCTTGCAGGATGATTAGAAGGATGAGACGTAGGTAGTAGAATGAGCTTATCTTGTCGTTTTATAGGCAAAATGGACAAGGTCTTTCGTAATATTACTGTTCATTTAGGGTTTGACATGTGCCTGTGCAGTGTGAATTGATACACTATTCTTATATCGGAAAATCATGGGTCTATTCAGTGTGTATGGAAGCTTTGTTCATCTTCGGGTTGGAGTGGTGGTTCTATCCCATATTATCTTGATGATTGTGGTAGCTGTATCATCATTATGATTATTGGCCTCCTTGGGGTTCTTACTTTAAGGAATCTGATCAGGAATCATTTCTTCTTATGAATTCTGTTGGAAGCAGATTTGGCAGCCGGATGGTTCGTCAAAGCTTCTTGGAGCAGCTCTTACCCTTCCAATTGGGTATCTCATGAGCTGTCGCAACCCAGGGCATTTGGATGTTGGTTGATTGGGGCTTTTTTTTGCTGTAGTGGTGTACTTTTTAAAATTTTGTCTTCTCTTTAGTCTGGTTGTATTTAGCTTGGTTGCTTGTTATTCTTCTCTCTCAGACTTTGTATGTTTGTTGTGTTTAATATTAATGGCTTCTTCCATTGGCAAAAAAAAATATTTATAAGTTGCAAGACGATTAAAAATTGTACGTGAACATAAAAATTTCTCGTTCATTGTTACATGTTGAGTTGACTTTAGTTTCATATGTTATAATCGATATTGGGTCCGTTTGGTACAGTGGTGAAAAAATACTTTTACCGTTTACGAGGTAAATGTGTGAAAGAGATTATCTTCTTTTGCGGAAAAACACTATTGAACGTGCTTTTGGGGTGTTGAGAAGCTTTTCCAAACACACATTATAGAGGGATAAAAATGAAATTTTTTTTATTTTAATATTGAGTCAACAAAGTTAAAGGGTGTGTTTGGGAACTCCGTTGGGAGAATGGATTTTACAGATTACGAGGCATTTTGTGGATTTCGAGATAGTTTTACAGATTTCAAAATGGTTTTTATGGATTTCGAAATGATTTTTACAGATTTCAAGATGGTTTTGTCTCGGCTTACGTGCACCGTTTTGGCAACGATGTTGCCAAACAAGCACAAAGTTTTTCTTCATCTATGTGTAATTATATTTGAAACGTGCTGATCAGTCACTAAGTATGAACACTTATCTCATCCGGGATTTGAATAAGGATTTACCACGTTATAAGAAATCAACCCTTTTTGTTAGACTTTTTTTTTTAAACATATTGAAAGGAATTTTTTTTTGCTCAAGCATGCATATTCTTCAATCGAAGGTAATTCTATTTTTAGTCACTAAATATAGATATTTAGTTACTAAATATGAACACTTATCACATTATAAAATATCAACCCCTTTCGTTAGAGTCAATGAGCCTATGTGTGTATGTGAGCCTTAGGAAATTAAGTTAAATCGAGACAAATCTTTGTTGATGTATTTACGTAATATATAAATCATGTTAAAAAATTAGCTTCAACTGTTAATTTAAACATGTATATTATGTGTATGTTTGGAATCTTCGTTGGAATCACGTTTGCACAAATTAAAACAAAACTTCTCTCACATACTTATCTCTAGTGACGGAGTCAAGACCTTGAAGTAGTGGGGGTAATTTTTTATTTTCAAACATATGACAACAACTTTGCTAATATAGATGATTTGAGTAGGTTTAAATATTAAAATTTAATGGATGCAAAGTAAAAATTTAATAGTTATTTACATACATATAAAAAAAATTGAGTGGGGGCATTTGCCTACACTCAAACATTAGTGGCTCCGCCACTGATTACCTTTAGCGTGTGTGTTTGTGAATTTCGTTAGGAAAAAGGAGTTACGGTTTTCGAGGTGATTTTATGAATTTTGAAATTGTTTTACAAATTTAAAAATAATTTTTTTAAATTTTGAGATGATTTTTATAAATTTTAAGATGATTTTATCTTAATATAAGAAAAATAAATTTTCAAAATGAGCAGAGCATCGAAAGGGACTTCATGAGTACAATGTATTTGTAGAACGTACAAAGAGCGAGGGAGGGAGAGCGTGGTAGTGGAGTTTTGGATGAGGAAGAGAGAGAAAGAGGGCTGAGTCAATGTCACGTCAGGAGAGGGATCATGATCCTCTGCCCTATGGGCCATACTCTCTCATCAATGTCTCTCCCTCACCTAATTTCTATTATTCCCTCCCAACTAAAAAAAAAAAAAGAGGAAGAATCGTTTTGATCTTGGGAATGTATTTCGTATCCTTTGTGAATCCCGTGGGCTTATGCCCCTCACCTCCGCCCCTTGTTTTTCCTACTCTCTCTCTCATATTCTTTTCTTTTCCTTTGTCCCCAGACCTACCAAATGCAACCTCACATGCAGAGGCGGAGTCACGTTGGGATGAGGGTGGACAATTGCCCCCCCTCAATTTTTCGGGGTATATGTAAATACTTGTTAGATTTTTATTTTACACCCACTGATTTTTAATATTTGAACCCACTCAAATTATTTACACTTGTAAACTTGTTGTCATTGTTTGAAAATAAAAAATTGCCCCCACTGGTCCAGGGTCCTGGCTCCGCCAGTGCTCACATGTAAGGGGATCTCATGCTTGTTTGTTTTACACATTGAAATTACGTTACATTTAAATTAAAATAAAATTTCTTTCATATACTTATTTCGAGATCTGTGCAATCACTCTTCAAACGGAGTCTCAAACAACACTTTAAAGTTTAGTGGTATGAGTTCATGGCTAAAAAGAAAATTACATGTTTGACCCTATTTGTATTGGAATTCAATGGTTAATACCATCTTTAATCTTTTAAATTTGCCATTATTTTGATTTTCATATCTCAAATTTAAAATTAATTGTTTTGATTATTCAAAGAAGATCAAATAAATCTTTATTTTTTTCGGTGAAAAATTTTCCGGAAAAGGGTTAGCTCACCCACGATTTAATCGCAGGGTACATAACTCATAATCTGCAGGATCTGTCTCTATGGGCATTGGAGCAAGCCAAGCAAGCCATTTAGTCTGGCCACACATGTAGGTCAACTTAACTTTATTAAGTTGTGATAATGCCTCCCCAAGCACCGTGATTGGAGACACAACAAAGTGTCGCTCCCCATGATTAAATCATCTCACTTTAGATGAGAGCACTAGCTCAGTCCCTTTACTAGTTGAACCCATTAAACCTCTCGCTTTAGATGAGAGCGGCACTAGCCCTCTCTCTTTGAGTACTTATCATTATAAATAACAAAAATTACACGTTAATAACAAGCTATCCTAATGACAACGCCAAGCGCTACATATGCTACATGGTGACATTGATAAGAAATGAAGGAAAATTATGATTGAAATCGGAGGAACTTGGAAGCATGTGTTAGGTGAGACAGATGAGGATGAAGAATTGTTATTTACGCCCTAATCGAAGTATTTATTTTAATTCTAAATATAAGATCTTAATTTTTTAACCTTTCAAATTTTCAATTTTTTCTCAAACTATTTCATTAAAGGACATTTGTATGAATGATGATAGTTAAATGAATCATTTTAAGAAAAATGAATATTCTATTTATTACAAATAATTAATCAACTAATTTCTTTAATATTTATAAATTAGTCATTTCACTAAGGTTAAAGAATTTGTTTATTTATTTGATTTTGTGTGATTCCTAACATGGAAGAGGGTTGCACATGTAGAAACCTTAGCGGTGGCAACTGAGAGAACAATCTTATATACAACAACACTGAGATCCGTTTGGAAACGTGACAAAGAAGTTTTTTACGTAAATCGAGAAAAATATGTAAATGAGATTATCTCGTTTTACGAAAAAGCACTGTTGAACTGAATTTTAGACTCATTAGAAATGTTACCAAACAGGGTCACTATGTAATATAATTGGCAGTGCCAATAATATCTTAAGAATAAAGTAAAATTTTGGGGAGTAGATAAGAATCAAATGCTAAATTGCAATGAAAGCATTCACAGTCTGAACAACCCATATGCTTCTTCTGAATTCTGATCCCATTTTGTACGCAATTCAAGCGATTCCTCTTCAAACATTTGGAGCCACCCCACAATTATTTATTTATCATTTTATTCTTTTTTATTGTTTTTGGTATGTGTTTCATTGTTTTTTAAATAAAATCAAGACACATGGTTTTGTGATTTTACGTCAGATTGTCATATATGGTTTTCTTTTATCATTTTGAATATATTATCATTATTATTATTAACAAAAATAATTTGGAAGATCTTTATTTGAATATTGTTTCCTTCGTGGTGAAATTAATCCCACTGAAATTTTTCTGCAAAAATTTAGTATGGTTCACAGATTACTTTCTTTGTTTTTCTAGCTTGATCTTTTTCAATTTCTTTTAAAAATGATTATCAGCCTGCCCATTTTGTTGGGCTCAAAATCAGCCCAATTAGAGATTTTGGGCCAAAATCCCAGGGTTTGACTTTCTAGTGGCCCATCATGAAAGGAAATATTGTACCAAAAAAAGTCCCAATAGTACATTTAACATGACTGCCTCTAGTAAAATAATACATATGCTTAAGGGGAAAAAAGATCACGTCTTCCTACCTATAAATATGGCATCTTCCTTTATGCATTGAATCATGAATAGGGTATTTATTTATTTTTTTGATAAGTTATATAGGGTATTTTGTTTTGTCATAGATTTTATTATATACATTAATATATGCTTTATAATATTGGTATACAATGATCCTATGAACAAAAATTACTTTTGAGACTAATATTAATATGTACTACTTCTTGTCCTTAATATGGTTGACTTTTTTGGGAGATTAAAAAAGATAAATAAATCACTTAATTATAACATATATTTTGAAATGCTTATTAGATAACATTTAAGTTTTTAAGTTAAGAAAATTAGTTAGAGAAAAATGATAAATATATCATCTAATTAGCTTCTTTAATCTTACCAAAAAATCAATTGGCTTTTATATTAAAAATCGGAGGTGGTATATACGATAATTTTTTCTTTCTTTCAAAATTATTAGAGAAAATGCAAACACATCATTATACTTCCCCCATCTTTTTTATAAACAACAACTATCGGAATCACATAAAATGAACTAGCGATTAAAATTAATTACAAGTAATGAATGCATAAGAGATATAAATTTTTTCCGAACATACACTTATTTATGAAAATGGTTAGAGAGAGTGGGTAGGGAAAAAATGAGAGAGAATGAATGTGGAAAAAGAGGGGAGAGAGACAAGTAATTAATTGGAGGTAAAAATGGAAAAAATATATGGAATTGTTAGATAATATAAAATTGTTACTTACATATATAATCAAGTCAGAGAATGTTGATTATAAATATGATTCTATGGATTACTTAATCTCATCACTATTATTCATGAGTGATTAGTTAGTGCACCATTGATGAGATAGGAAGAGAGCAATTTAGCTTACTGTTAGGGTTATCTTGAGATGATGATCTCTGTGTGCCACTTAAAAAACATGAATGAGGAAAACAAATCAAACATATTCAATAAATGGATATTACAGCAAAATGATATACACATGTTTGATGGTTTATAAGGACTAATTAAGGGCTTTATTTTACAAATCTCAAAAGCCTCCCACCTACCCCAGAAGGGAAAGAAAACCCAAAATGGATCTCTTTTTTCCAATTCTGTTGAATGGAACTGAAGTAGTATTTTAGAGTACAAGAGCTCGCATTTTCTGCAACATTTGGGTTAATTAAGGTCTTTACTTATGGGGAATTAGGATTTGATTGATTTTGAAGCCTTTGTTGGGAGACATTCTTGAGGATTAGCATAGAAATAATCCTCCAGCTTGGGATGCTTTGCAAACTGTGATCTTACTGTTGGACGACCTCTTCTGTTAGCATGAACTTCCTTCACAGCTTTGGCAAATTCATCCCAGCTTAGCTTCCCCATCTTGTATTGATCTATTAGACGAACCAGAATATATCTGTTTGGAGTTATTGTGGTTCTAAACCCCAGGTACCTGCACAATAATTGGTCTCATTATATGAATTTGGTCAAAAAACTTCTTAGGGAAGGCTACTGATAAGTCCCAAGCAAAACATTAAGAGAAAATTACTGTGAGGTTCCAATGAATGAAAGTAATCATAGAAACGAACCACGACAAATGAGCAATGTACAATGACGTACTCCAGTACATAAAATGAGAATAGGTTCACGTTGCTCACTTGTTATTGGAATTTTTTGTTAGCTACATTTCTTTCTTGGGACCATGAAACAGGTGTAAAAACTGTTAGAAGTATGAGTTAGTTAAAGTGATTAGTGTTAATCACTTAGTTAGTTAATGACCCAAAAGTCTATATAAAGGGTCATAGTGAATTGTTTGAGAGAGTGATTGTATAATCATCACCACAAGGTGAGAGGATGAAGAATCCCCACCAAGAAGGGGAGGATAACTTGGGTCTCCCACTTCAAGAGTCCCCAAGATGGGGTTTGTTCATCTCCCTAAAAGAGGGAAGATAATTGTTGTACCCAAATGGGTTTCTAATGATTTATTCAATTTCTCAATTCAATCTTCTTGATTTCAATACTTTCAACAAAAACACACACAGGATTAGTGGAAAGTTTCCAGGTTTAACTATATTACAAGAGGACTGGTAAAAAAAAAATATCAGTTAAACTCTAAACCAACGGATTGGGATTTTTCATTTTTACAAATCCTCCTATACTCATGAGCCAAATTTACAGCTTATCCTTTGTGTTTTGCACTAGTTCTCTAGGAGGCCTATTACTAATGAATCAAATTCAGGGGACCTATCAATAATTAACTTGTTGGGATGGTGGGACCTATACATAATTTCCCAAATTCTCAGGTATTTTGAGTTCATGAGATATTACCTTCTGTGGCCTTCAACAACTTTAGCCATGTTGCCAGGAAAGGTAGTTACAAAAATGTCACTTTCTATTGAAACAATGTAATCCAAAGCTGCCATCCTGTTCGGGTGGTTTTGGAAGGGCTCAAGATCAGAGGGTTCCAATAAAGTTTCCTTTCTTACCAGCTGTTTCATGGGCAAAGTATATCAGCAAAAGCATAATACACCAAAACGCGCGCGCACACAGACAGACAGACAGACAGACACACACACACAGAGGTGTGTGTGTGTTGAAGAAGTTCATTTATGTTTTTACCATATTTGGGAAAGCTTTTCTTAGAGCTTCCACTCTTTTTTCTCCACCATATATATCCCCAGCTGCTATGTATATTTGCATTTTAGGGTCAATCTCTAGTGCCCTTAATGTCAGAGCAGTTTCCTCTGGAGTTAAAGGGCATAAACCATTTTGCCTCTTTCTTTGTGGGTCTATTTCCTTCTCTTTCCACCATGGATATGCATACCTGCAAAAACAAAACTCCAAACATGACTCTAATCTCTTAAAATATAAGCAGATTAAATTGATTATAAGTTATACATATGAAACTTTTTCTTTAATAAGAGCACCTCCCTCCAATCCTAAATATAGAAGCTAGATAACTAGTTTGTAGTTTGGCCAAAAAAAAAAAAAGATAACAGGTTTTCAGATATTGAAGAAATTATTTAAATTAGTTATTTGTAAGAAATATGTGTTGATTTTTTAAAAATATTTCCTTTTAATCGTTTGCATTAAAAACTGCCCCTCGATAAAAACATTTTAATAAGTGCAATCAATAGAGATAATTTAGAGAAAAATTATAAATTTTGATGATAAAATAAACAGAAATGAATCCCTCAATTGACTCTTAAATTCAGTAGTGGAAGGACTGTTTTGGGCGGATTTATCTTGTACTGACCTCATTTCTGTCAGGACTTCCCTTTCTGTTTGATTGCAGCCTTCATAGCAACCAGAGAATGCCAACATGTCCATTTCATATCTGAGGTGAAGAACTAAGAAAGGACCTTTTTTTCTCAAAATATTTACTATTTTCTTCCCAACTTCTTGTATTGGAGATGTGAATCTTAAGGCCTTATAATTCACACGGCATCGCAGCCTTTGAATTCCCTCAGGAATGCCATTGTTGGCAATCCTAGCATCAGTTTTTAAAAAATGAATCACCTTATGCTTTTTAATCAGAGGAAGAATCTGCATTGTGTAACACAATATTCACATAAGATCTCTCATGTTCAAATAAGAGACCTTTATGTACAAAATGAACCTTAGATCTGGTTTGAACAATGCAATAAAATATCAGGAGAATCATTATGAGATCCATGATAATGAATGTAATCACCATAAAGTTTCAATAATTAGTGAGTAGCATAAACATGTTATCAATTCCTAATCCTGAACTTATTACTGCATGTTGCTTGCTTATCATGTGACATTTTAGTGATTACATTTATTACTGGGACCTTGTAGGAATTCTCCCTAGAATATTAATAACTTACATAATCATGATAGTACGACAAGTTGGACCAACTAGCTGGTGGCATAGAATAAAGGTATCTGGTTTTCAGCCACTCCTTCTCCTCAGGAGGCAGTTCCTTCAATATTTTTACTTCATTTCTCAAAGAGTTTATGAAATAATCTAAGTCGAATATGTCCTCGAAGCGACTGCGAAAATAATGTACGGTACAAGTTATATATAGTTGATTAGACCACTGATAAAAAAATTGGTCCATTTTTTGAGCATACCCACCTACTATCATGCCAAAATGACGTATTGTCCATCTCAGGAACTATGAATGTTAGATTCAAATATCTAGCAATGACTACCATATCGCTTATCTGCAGCAGAAAATTATCATGATCACGAGTTTAAAGGGAAAAAAAGGTTCTCAAGTGCAACTGAATTTATAATAAGGGACTTCAAATTTTGCTGATCTACTCACACCAGCTCGCATTTGGTTCAATCCTCCATTGGATGACACCATCAAATACCCATTGTTCTGGTAAACTCCTGAAGATACAACATATCATGGAGTACAAAAAAAAAAAAATCAACTGGTCGCCTTTTCTTTTATTCTTTTTCTGCAGAAGTATGACTATGCATGCTTGGTGGCGAAAGACACAAATGAAGATATGCTTTTCTATTTCTATTCAATCATGACCAGTGTCCAGTCATAATAAAGTAGTTAACATGAATGTATCCCCTTTTATTCTCATATTTACACATTAAGCTCACAATATCGATATCTAAACTTTTGCGTTGTGGTCAGCATAAGAGTGAACCCACCCCTCTACTTTATTCTTGGTGAGAAGTCCTCATTTGAAAATTTTATTAATCGTGAAGGATTTGAACTGGAGTATAGACACTTTCTGTGAAGAAAATTCGGTCATACTTTTTGTACATAAAACCATATTAAGTCTTCCTGATCAATAAAATTTCTCAAAAAGGGGCTTTTCACCAATTTTTCCTATAACTTGCACAAATATTTTAATGACTATGGAGGAATAGGATCCAAATTCACATGGAACCATCTAAAGCTACCTCCTTGTTCAATCATAATTAAGAATAGGAGATCAACTGGCAAAATAGCAATATGGGCAAAAAAATCATGTTCATATTCTTGAAATAGTTGAGGATTAAACCAGCTTACATTCCTAAAAATTTGAACTTGCACAACATGATTAATTATGTGAAACTATTATAGAAGTCCTTTTGCATAGCAGTCCTTCAGTCTTTAATATGAAACAAAGTTGAACGGAAACATTAAAATGCAAAGTAGATTTTATATTTAGAATCATGAGTAGATAAACTATATTTGAGATCTTTCGGCAAGAACATGGTAGCAAACTTACTTTGGGGTGGACGGAAAAGGTCTGGATAATAAGGCAGAGTTGAGATCTTTAGACTCACATTGTCACTGAATGTTGGACTCTCCAACACGAGTATACCAACAAACAACATGGCAATGGTCACAAGCAATAGAACTTTGATCTTAGTCACTGAAGAAAGAGAACTTAAGCGACTCTTCAGAATATTATTGTCTCCTTTGATCCAATAATATTCCATTCTCACCAAGTTTCTGCTGCTGGGTTTCTCTGCAGCTTTGATCAGAATCAATTGGTTCAAGTTCTTCGGCGTTTGATCAACGCCTCCTCCAATATCCTGAATCTTGTTCACTGCCACTTCTGCAAATTTTGTCTCTCCATTATCACCACCAATTTCTTTATTCTCCACGCAAAAACCAGAAATTTTATATATACTTGATGAATCATAAACCTTGTGCTCCATATTAGAGCTTCAACTAGGCATATAAAAGTGGTCTCCTAGCCAGCCCCACCGTTAAGCTGGTTCTAAGAGCCCCCCTCCTTGCATTGTTCTGCTCAGTGCTTTTATGTGTGTGTGTGTGTGTGAATGTGTGTGTGTGTTTCATATCATTTTCTGGGAGGGGGGATGGTTTTAGTTTATAATTAAATAATGAAGAATTAACAAGGCTTTAAGTGATGACAAATGCTTTGTTCTCCATGTTTAAAATTGCCCAACTGACTTGAAAATGAAACATTCTCTCTAGATATATATTCCTTTTATCCTATTAATAAGGTAGGTAGATAATGTTTTATTTAATCATATTTAAAAGTTACTTCATTGAATTTTTCATGTGAAATTAAAAAGAGACAAAGTTAAAAAATTGTTGAATTTTAAAATAGAGTTAATAAGATTTAACATTTTGAAATAGTAACCTATTATTAAATAGGATTAGAAAAACATGAAGAATGAGGAAATAAATTGTGTTTATTTATTTATTTGTCATAGAAAATAAAATAAAGTGCGTTTAAAAGAGTAACATCATGTAATTATTAAGGGGCAATGATTGTTGATGTACTTGGTGAAGGAATGACAAGTTTGAAAGCTAATGAGTAATTAAGTGATGACAGGGAAGATATGTTAATACATAGTAATTATAACATTAATAGACTCATGGTATTTTAATTAATTTCTTTAAGAGGATATAATTAACTTAAATATATAGTTCTATCATTTGAAAATGAGGTCCTTTAATTTATTAGTATATTGTTTCAATCTATCACTAATTAGTGATCGATATGGATTGATTGATGTTGTGAGACTGCGACGCACTATTTAATTCTCTCTCTCTCTCTCTCTCTCAAGCTTCATCATATGGAATTAATACTTACGTGCAATTTTGTCTTCTTAATTTTCCCTATTAATTTATTTTGAATTTCTATGCTAATAATTTTTAGCTAATTAATTAATGGATCACATGCAATGAGGTGTTCAGGTTTGGATCAATAATAATTAGATAGGATCAAAATTAAAGAATTTCATTGAGTTGTTCATGCTTGATAATTTTTTTAATATATTGTAGTACGGATAAATTGGAGAGTAAATTAATTCTAGCAAAAAATGTAAAACTTTTTTTTTTTTCAACTATCACGATCACAGATTCAAATCAATATAATTAATTAGAATGGTGGTGTAGTTATGTTATATATATATTTTGACATTTTGTATTTAAAGATGTTAAATTGGTTGATTTCTTTGACAGAGACATGCATGGTGGATTTAATCTCAAGACGTGGATATGGGTGATGCTTGAATAGATTCATTAAAAAATTTATAGATAACGAATTTTTTATTTAATTTTTGGTCTACAATACTTCAAAAAAATAAAAAAACTAATCATTTAACTCCTTTTCAACTTTTTTTTGGAATCCTCTTTTTCAAATTTTTAGTTCTGACAGGAGCAGCAAAACATTTCTATACTAAAAAATGATTAATCATTGCACAATCAAATTTCCTTGGCCTTTGCAAAGTTGTATATTCCATACACATTATAATAGACTGATCCATAATCCTTTAAAAGAAAAAAAACCAGTAAGAAGTTTCGATTTAAGAAATTTATTAATTAAAAGGACATGAATTTGAATATTGATACTTTCTTTTTTTTGTCAAAGAATATTGATACTTGCTATACATAAAAACGTATCAAGTTATTTTGATTAATAAATTTTTTAAATATAGACTTTTCACCGATTTTTTCTAATAAAAATAAAAAAAGTACTGACAAAAATATCTTACAGTACATTTATGAATAGCTCTCTTTCTCAAACACTTAATGATGCATTAATCTGTAAACTCTTTCTGAACCAGAACTTGACAAGCTGATAAATGTGGAGGTTTGAAACCAGTTGCATCAAGTGGTGGCAAAACACTCTTGTGGATTAGTATAGAAGTAATCCTCAAGCTTGGGTTTACCAGGAACCACTGTTCTTGTAGTAGGCTTTCCTGCATGATCTGCATGAGTTGCCTTCACTAAGCTGGAGAATTGTTCCCACTTCAATGTCCCATTTTTGTACATATCTATCAGCCCCACCAGAACTTCTCTGTCCAAAATTATTGTTTTCCTGAATCCCAAGTACCTGAACCAAAAAATA
>JANTPZ010139663.1:0-54819 GCA_025593235.1 Vachellia pachyceras | reverse complement strand
GTGCGAACAAGTTCATGATAACTGTCGATACCTGTAAAAGCTCTTCAATAACATCTTCCATCGTAATGATACCTACGGCTTCTTCCTCTTCCGTGAGCCTTGGGAGTGAACTTCCGTTAATCTCCAGAATCTCTGAGTACATATTCTTTGACCATTTTTTGGATCGAGAACCGAGCCTGGGAGAATTATGCGAATTTGGAAAGCTTTTCCACTTATGGAATGACTTCTTTTTTAAGAGAACTTTTTCAGAGGAAGGCTTAACACCATCAATATCCACGCTCCACTCTTTTGCTGAGCCTACGCCAGAAGTTTGATAGACAGTTGAGCCTATTCCAGAGATACAATAGACGGAGAAGTTATTATCAACCGAAATTACCAGTTTGAATTCAAAGGAATATATAGTAAATGACGACAAAAGATAACTATATTAATCACAGTATTAGAACTTACCATGTTTATTGGAAGGTTGTTGTGATGAATCTTCGCGCTGTTTCACTACAACAGCCATATGGCTATGGCCCTTCTGGAACTCATTCAAAATGTCATACAGTGGCATAATGCCTTGAACCCTATCAAAATGATTTTATTGCATAAATTTAAACGATTACATATCCCATAGTATACATCAGATTCTATATGGGATCAACCTGCCTTCCACCATGAAACTATTAAATATATACCTTGGAATCCTTCGAATGGTTACGCTCTTCACCAGTGCTTCGTCTTCTGGGTGAATTGTCAATAAGTTCTTGACCTAAAATTAAGCGGCATGGGTTTAGGAAATGCACTGCCAAGGAGAAATTGAGGAGAAAAATAACTAGACATTGATCAAAAGTAGAAAGAACTAAACCAAAGAAAAATGCATGGATCTCATTTGACCAAATTTACTGAAAGGTAAAGGCTCTATAATCTGTAATTGCAAGCTAGTAACAAAAATCCCCAGTAACATAAAAGTTAACCGTAGAAGACAAGCATTATAGCTTTTTACAAGCTATTCAATCTTGGTTCTTAGGAATATCTTAAATGTTACAAACTCAAATGAGTGCAATCATGTGTTGAATTAAGTACCGCCATTGATTCATTGATTCATAACTGACTCACATATAACAAATATCTCATCTAATAGGGGAAAACTCAATTTCATAAATACCATAAGAACTTGTGATTTATGAGCTCTATTTTTTTGCAATATAATTGATTATTGATTTCATTCTCTTGAGACAATATAAAAATTATTCCTTTGATGGTAAGAGAAGGGAAAAGTTGTTACCAAAATGAGTCCAATAATGTTTGTAGGTCGCTCATAATAGACCGGGACTCTGCTATGCCCTTTCTCCAATATTAAACCCATCAATTCCCTGATTATTAGTAGGCATTCAATTAGATCGTGAACGGCTGTATAACAAACAAAGGGAAACTTGTATTCTATAATAACACATTACTTGTCAAGCTTCGCATTAATATTGATGGCAAAAGTTTCAGATATGGGGGTCATGGCATCACTGACAGTTTTCTGAGACAGTTCAAGTGCCCCAGCAATGATTGTTGTTTCATCATGGGTCAGTTCTCCACCTTTTCCAGCCTAAATTTAAAACAGGACCATAATATTAGACAAAAAAGTGTATGCATTTCAAAGTGAATGAATCAAGTCTAACAAAAGAAAAATAATTTGTTCAACTTCAAAAGAAAGATAACAAAAGCAAGATTAAATAAAGTAGTTGTAAAACAACAACAAAATTACATGACAAAGATCTGGTACAGACCTCATTACCGTGCATATCTACTAGTGTTTTTAACTCAGCTCTGCGGAAAAGGGCAGCATTTCGATGACCCAGCAAAAAGTCTAAAAGCTGAAAGACCACATATATGCAAAAGTGCAATGGGGGAAAAATAGATCAGGAATAAGAATATTAAATTTCTTTTCTTACTAGCAACATATAGACAGAATTCTAGTTTATTCATTTCACCTTGCTAATTGGAAAAGCAACAGGAAAGCATATCCATACAAGCACCCGAACAAAGGGTGCCACTGTTGCGCCAATCAACAGGCCATAACGAGTACAAACAGACTGTGGAATAATCTTAACACAAATAAAATTAAACAGATGTCAGCATTTCTACGCAACATGCTGAATGATTGAATATTCGATATTCTTCACATGAGATGATATATATAATAAGGAAAAGGGAAAAAGAAAATCACGCTCACCTCACCAAACAGAAGAATCAATGTCACTGAAATCAGGATAGCACCCCACCAAGTAACGAGACCATCAAGAAAAATAGGAAGTGCCTAAAAAACCCATGCCATCTAAGACTAGCTCGATTTTTAAGTTATTCAATAAATCAAATTACACAGTAGAACATAGGTTTTTCTTATATACCTCCATGGCCGCGGCATTGCAAATTAGCAGGGTACAGAGTAACAGATGTTGATTTCTGACAACAGGCAATATCTTCTCTGCAAAGACAAATCGAACATTCAAAGAGCAAGAGGATTAATGGCTGCACAACATTCAATACAGTAATGTATTTTCTATTTTTTTTTGGTAGCGAAAGATTTCTTACTCAGAGAGATAACAGTGAGTTAGTGGTGTTAGAATATTGGTTAATGTAACTAAAGTTGTTAAACTGTAACTGTATTGGTTAGGCAACTCAAGTGTACTAACAAGTGGGTCTACGTAGGCCTATATATATTGTATAGTACTCAACAGTAAAGGCACGGATCACATTATTTCATCCCATCTCTCTTTCTTTTTCATTTCCACGCTCTCTCTCTCTCTCTCTCTCTTGTACCACTTTCATAGTATAAGAGCAGCGAGTTTCAGAATCCATGGACAAGTCTTCACAAACCTCCAAATCCGTCAACTCCAATACTTCACAGAGGAAGGACATTGTTACCTTCACTCATCTTGTATCTGTTAAGCTCGAAGAACACAACTACCTTCTGTGGAAACAACAAATTGCTACAGCAATTAAAGGACACAATCTGCAACAATTCATCGATAAGGATACGAAATCGTTGGCAAAGTATGTTGCAACTGGTGCTAATGGCGAAGGATTCAAGATCAATCCTGCATTTCTTGACCGACAACAACAACAGGATCATCTTCTAAAGTCATGGATGAGCTGTTCCGTGTCAGAAGGAATTCTTACTTGAATTGTTGGATGTGAGACATCTCTCCAAATCTGGGAGAAACTTCAGACGCACTTTGCATCTCAGATGAAGGCCAAGATTAGTCAACTTAAGACTCAATTGAAGTCCATCAAGAAACAAAGTCTCTCTGCTAATTCTTATCTTCTCAAACTAAAGAGCACTATTGATGCCTTAGCTGCTATTGGTCATCCGATTTTTGAACCGGATCATATTGAACACATTCTGAAAGGCTTACCAGAAGAATATGATTCATTTGTCACTGCTGTTACAACACGAAGTGAGACCTACACCGTTGATGAAATTGAGGCCTTGATTTTCTCTCAAGAGGCTTGGATCGAGAAGCATCAGAAGATTGTAGATGCAACAGCAAACATCGCTCATAATAGAGGTTGAGGAAATAATCGCTTCCACAGAAATAGTCGTGGAAGAGGAGGTCGCTATAAAGGCCATGGAGGATCACTCGATGGAGGTCGCTCCAATTCATCTAGCTCGTCCAGCCATTACTCTAGTCCTCATCCAGCTGGTCCAGACGTTACAACAGATATCAAATGGATTATAGGTATGTGGAGTGTCTTTCTTGGATATAGCTCTGCTCACAAAGGTTATAAATGCTGGGATCCTCTTGGCTGTATATATCTCTCTCGTGATGTTGTATTTAATGAATGTGAATTTCCTTACCATAGGCTTATCCAAAAATCCACCAATCCTGCCTCACCTTCCATTTTACAGTGTACCTTACCACTAGCTAATCCTCCCATTATCTCTCCTAAAACTTTACACCTATCCAGTGTAGTGCTATTGACTATCCCTCTTCTCCAGATGTTTCTGATTCTACAGATAGTTCTGTTAATCTACACCTTCGGTTCCTATCTCAGCTCCTCATGTGGTAAGTCCTATCTTACCACCTTCTACTGATATTTCATCATCTTCAGCTTATGTATGTCCACAAGCACCTAGTAGAATTCTTACATGGTTGATGAATGGCATTTTCAAACCCAAAGCTCTAGTGGTTGCCACTCCAAATGATGAACCAGAATCAGTGATTGAAGCTCTTAACTTTCCTGGTTGGAAGAAAGCTATCGATGATGAGTATGAAGCTCTTATGAGGAACAAGACATGGCACTTGGTTAAATTGCCACCTAATAGGAAGGCTATTGGGTGTAAGTGGGTCTTTAAGAAAAAGACTTTTCCAAATGGCACTTGGAAGAATAAAGCTAGACTAGTGGCTAAAGGATTCCATCAACAAGAAGGTTTTGACTTCAAAGAGACCTTTAGTCTAGTGGTAAAACCTATCACTATTCGTATGGTCTTATCTATTGCAATAGCTCAACAGTGGAACATTCGACAAATTGATGTCAACAATGCCTTTCTCAATGGAATTCTTCATGAAGAGGTTTATATGAGTCAACCTCCATGATATGTGGCAGGAGATAAATCTCTTGTATGCAGGTTAGATAAAACAGGCTCCAAGAGCTTGGTTTGGGAGATTATGAGCTATTAAGAGACAATTTGGCTTCACCAATAGTAGATGTGATCAATCTCTCTTTATTTGAATAAACAAGATGGAGATTACTTACATATTAGTATATGTGGATGATATTATCCTCACAGGTACATCTGCTACTGCAATATCTGATCTGATCAAAGCTTTGCATAAGAAATCTGCACTTAAAGACCTGGGAAAGCTACACTATATTATGGGGATAGAAGTTAAATCTCTCAAAGATGGTTCTCTTTTTCTTTCTCAGTCCAAATACATTCGTAACATTTTAAAGAAGGTTGGCTTTTCTAAAGCCCATGATGAGCATACTCCTATGACTTCTCGTTTAGTTTTAACTAAACAAGGTGCAAATCCAATGTTCGATGCTTCTCTCTATAGAACTATTGTTGCCTCTTTACAATATGTTACAATCACACACCCAGAAATTAGTTTTGCTATGAATCGAGTATGTCAGTTCATGCAAGCTCCATTTTAAGAACATTGGAGAGTTGTCAAGCGTATTTTCTTGCAGGAGGTTTGCATTTACATATAAGCCCATCTCGTAACCAGTCTATTGTTGCATTTTGTGATGCTGACTGGGCTGATAGAGATGACATGAAGAGCACAACAGGCTACTATATCTACTTTGGACATAATTTAGTATCTTGGTCCTCTAAGAAACAAACTACCGTTTCTAGGTCCATCACAAAGGCATAGTGTAGGAGCATGGCCTCTACTGTTGCAGAGATTCTCTGGATGAAATCACTATTAAGTGAGCTGCGTATTAGACTTCCTCAAACTCCTCAAACATTCTGTGATAATTAGAGTGTAGTGATGATGACAGCAAACCCAATCCTCCATGTTAGAACTAAGCATCTTGAACTAGATCCGCACTTTGTAAGAGAACGTGCTATTCGAAAAGAAATCTGAACATCACATACCGTCTTCAAAGTTTACAAAGGCAATTTCTAGTCGAAGCTTTGCCATATTTAAAAGACGTTTAGGTGTTCGAGAGATCCCTTAGTTTGAGGGGAAATGTTAGAATATTAGTTAATGTAACTAAATTTGTTAGACTATAACCGTATTGATCAGGCAACTCAAGTGTACTAGCACGTGGGTCTACATATACCTATATATATTGTATAGTACTCAATAGTAAAGGCACGGATCGCATCATTTCATCTCATCTCTGATCTTTCCTTTTCATTTCCACGCTCTCTCTCTTTTACCTCTTTCAAGGGGTACACAGAAACTTGAGGAGAGGAAGGTTGTTAAGAGTTTCATCCATAGGATCTATACGGTCAGCTACGTTTGGTTGAAATTCCAAAATAGAAATCACATCAATAAACTTTGCGTCAGATGCAAATTTTCCAGAAATTTGTAAAGAAAACAGCAAATAACCAGCTGCGGAAGGCAATTTTCCAATATGACGATAAAAAAGTTTAAATCATAAAACAAGTCGTTACATAAGGAAGACTCTTCTTCAGTATTGATCGCTACGAGCTTGACGATTAGCAACAAGAAATTGCAAAATTAAGAATAAAAGAGTGTGCAGAAAGCAAGGGAAATTGATTAATTAAAACTAGAAGCAATAGAGAACAAGATATGATCGACAAAGCGAATTACCAGCATACTGGCGATCCTTTGGTGTACCAGACCTAGCGAGAACTTCAAGATCAACAAGACTCAAGGACATGAGGCCCAAGGTAAGACCAGACATCAATCCAGCAAACAGGACGAGGAGCACAATTATGGCTAAGAAGATGAAGAACATGGGTTCACAGCAGTAAACATGCTCCGCCATTGAAGCGAAATCTCTAGAAACTTGAAACCACTAGTAGCTGCTGCAAGGAAGCTACAGAAATGGAACCAAGTTCAATGCAGAAAAAAGGGAGAGAGGGAGAGCTAGGAGAGGGAAGAGAAGGTGAGAAGAAGCAGTGGAGAGAGAAGCATAGGTTGCGACGGAGGAAGGAAAGCGACGGAGGAGGATATTATCGACGATTAAAGCACTAATTTGTTCTCTCTCTACACACACACCCGAAGAATGAAATGCCAGAGCGGAAGCGGAGGGAGAGAGGTAGAGGGAAGGGGGTGCTTTGCTGCTTCGGATTTGGCGTTGCTCATCTTTTTTTCGTTGTGACGAGTGGTGCGGTGCGCCGTCTTCCCAAAAAGTGAAACTAATTACCCCTCTTGTCTTACATTTCACATATTTGCCGCCAACAAAACTCGTTAAACCATAACCATATTGAATTTAAATTGATGAGACATCAATATTATCTCTATTTAATATTTATAATAATATATGAGAGTAACCTTTTAAACAAAATCAACACATTAATTAATAAAAAATAAAATTATATATTCACATAAAAAATTTAATAAAATGACTAATAAATAGCATTTCATCCAATTTTATTTAAGTAACGTTTTCTCTTATGAATTTAACTCTGTAACTACTTTACTTCATCTAAAATTTAATTTATTTTTTCAATTTTACCCTCAATTCATTGCATATCTCATACTTTTCTAACATACATTCTCTCATTTTCCCCACTCAATCAACATTTTCGTTAACAAGTGTGTGTTAGGAAAAAAAGTTATATCTCTTACGTATTTATTGTTTTTAACTAATTTTAATTACAAGTTTATTTAGGTTGGTGTTATTTATAAAAAGGACCGGAGAGAGTGCAGAATAAAATCTTGTCTTTTTACCTTATAAATAGTAATAGAGATATTACAACAAAATTTATCGGTGTCAACATTGATTTTTAGTTATGAAGCAAATTAAAATTTTAAATAAAATCCATTTCTATCCGTAAGACTTTAATTTAAACAGTTCATAATGGTAGATTAAACAAAAATAGATAAATAATTATAGTTGGATAACATTTTTGGCCTATGTGTCATGTGTTAAAAAAATATATTCACATAAATTGAGATAAAATTTCTCCCACATACTTATATCATATACAATAAATTATCTTGAAATGCAGTTTTCACTGGTAAACCAAACAGCGAAATTAAAATCTCAACAATTCATTCATCGATGTAACGATAAAGTTAAGATGATGAAAAGAGAAAAAAAAAAGAATTGGAGATTATCTGCCATGAATTAGTGGTTTACAAATAAAGTGGGCATTAAATAAAGGTATAACTAAAAAAAGTTATAGTAAATTTAATATATGAATTAGTTGAAAGCAATTTAATCATTTGATTTTTAAAAAAAATTATTTATTGATAGGTATCATTATATTATACATCAGTTTACAGGTAACAAAAATTAGTTTAGAAAAATTGATAATTATAAACAACTTAAATAATGTATTTGATTTTTGTCTTTTTTTGTAATAAATGTCAAATAACTCTAAAATTAAGAATTTGAGATATTGCATAATTAATCTCCCTTAGATCAGATG
The DNA here is from genome assembly GCA_025593235.1 of Vachellia pachyceras. Lineage (NCBI taxonomy): Eukaryota > Viridiplantae > Streptophyta > Magnoliopsida > Fabales > Fabaceae > Vachellia > Vachellia pachyceras. Next base: position 46,766 of record JANTPZ010139663.1, on the reverse strand, counting down.
AGAAGGAGACCACCTTCACTGAGCTCAGCTCTGCATCAACAAAAACATGAGACAAATTAGCCTAAAGTGAACTTGAGATCTCATCTTTAAAATATCAATAAAATTTTTACTTCGATAGTATTGATTTGAACCATAATTTTATTGGTTACTAATAAATTCTTTAATAAAAGAATCAACTTTTATTAACTTGAATACTAGAAAATTATCTGACCTTTTTTTAATGGATTAAGTGTAACATTGAATAAGATTATCGCCTTTTTATTTTAAGGGCCCGTTTGGTTCAAGGAAAATGGGGGAAGGGAAAAGGAACATCTAAATTTTCTATTGCTTTCAATCGTTTAGTTGCTATTTAAGCATGAAAAATTCTTTACCGTGAGAAACCATTTTCCTTCATGCGTAGGAAGATCTTTTCCCACCAAAAATGGTGGGAAAGAAATTTTCATTGGATGAAGAAAAATGTAAAAGACATATTTACACCTAAAATACCAAATATAATGTACTCATAGTCAAAGATATAAAATGGGAAATTTACTGTTTGGTCCCATATAAGGGACTTATTTATCAAATGGTCCCAAATTTTAAAATATTTAAAAAATGGTCCCAGAGGTGTTGTTAATGCAGCACATGGTGTTGTCAGGTGTTGTCACGTGACAACACCATACGCTGCACTGGCAACACGATGTGCTGCATTGACAACACCTCTGGGACCATTTTTTAAATATTTTAAAATTTGGGACCATTTGATAAATATCTTCATTATGTGGGACCAAACAATAAATTTCCCATATAAAATTATATAAGGTCATATGTTCATTTGACATAATTTTTCTACCACTTTCCACCATTTTAATCCAAATAAACAAAATTTTTTCTATCAAATCATTTTTCATTTCAGTGCATATCAAACAAACCATGCCAAAAAATTTTCCATTCCCTTTCATTCCTTTCCTTTCCCATTGTTTCTTTGAACCAAACGGGCCCTAACCTTCTCACCCATAGGATTCTGCTTCTAGACATGGAAGCATTGTAATTTGTACACCATAATGAGCAAGTAACTTCACTGGGAAGCAGCTGGAGAACAAAACCAGCGGATCCAATAATGGAAATTAAAGCAGCTCAGAAACCGAGGCATACTTCGCTATCAGCTGGCCACTCTGCTGCGTTTCCCATGTGCTTGTGTGTCTTGGAGCTTGTTTGGATGTGATTTTAAAAATAACTTTTACAATTTTAAGGTAAAATTTAGGTTTTGGAGAATAGATTTTGGAAAATAGCTTTTACAGATTTCGAAGCAAAAATTAGGTTTTGAAAAATGATTTATGTTTGAGAAGTTATTAGCTTTTATGGATTTCGAAGCAAAAAATTAGATAGGAAAGAGGAAAGAGAAGAAGAAAAAAGTAGCAAAGTGAAAGAAGAGAAAGAAGGAAAAAAGTAGGAAAGAGGAAAGAGAAAGAAGGAAAAAAAGTAGAAAAAAGAAAAAAAAGTATGAAAGATAAAACCTATGTTTCAAAACCTAAGTTTCAAACCGAGATTTTGTAACCAAAATAGCTTTTGAGAAAAAAATTTTACTTAGACAAAATCTCGGTTTTAAGGTAAAAACTAAATTTTAAAACCAAATCTAGATTTCAGAATGTGTTTCCAAACAAACCCTTAATCTTTTTTTTCACGTAAATTGGGACAAATTTTTTTACATGTTTTAAATATTATAAAATCACTTAAAATAAAATAATACAAATATACACTTTAACGGATTGTTTAGATTAATGATTGTAGAAGTGGTTAATGTTTATATTAATCTTTGTTTGGCAAAAAAAGATTAATATTTGTAAAAGTGATTTTTATTTTAATTGATTTTCACAACTTGCAGTTATGAAAAGGTTTATTAGTATATAGTCATTTATATTTATTTAGGTTTTTATAAAAATGACTCAACGTAAAATTGTTTAGATGATACATTGAAATATAAATTTTGAAAGGTCTAAATCTAAAAGAAAATTTTTAACATAAAAAAAAATCAGAAAAAGTCGTTTCAATTTTAAAATGGCCTTTTGAACAAAAAGTCAATCATCCCTGAAGTAACGTACAATACCATTTTTCACCTAAAAGTCACTTACAACAATCTTCCTATGTGTTACGGATTCCTCTCATCAATGCTTTTTCAGAGTACTACCTGAATTTAATTGGTCAACTAATGGTGTGGGTGGAATTGTTATGTTTTTATACATTCAGGGCAACATTAAACATATATAAAACTTTCAGGGCTAATTGCATCCATAAAATTCGAGGTGCACAATGATCCTTCCTAAAAATTTCAGAGCAAAAGTGACCATTAACCCTTTGTTTCTATAAGTAACACTATATTTGATTGAAAATATAATTTATTTTTTTCGTTTTACTGTCTTGTATTTAATCTCCTTTTTCACTCTTTCTTACACGGTCAAGATAAAACTCTCTAAAATCTTGTTTGGTTCCACTTCCCAAAACTTAGGTTTTATTCTAAAACCTAGGTTTTGTTCAAGTACTCGTATTTTTCAGAAAAGCTATTTTAGATACAAAACGTCAGTTTGAAACTTATGATTTAAAAAAACCTATTTTCTTGTCAAATCACATACTCTCTGCTAATAAATTTTCTTTTCATACATTTCTTTCTTTATCTTTCATCTTTCCTACGTACTTTTTACCACAGAATCCGTAAAAGTCAAAACTTCCCAAACACAATCACCTTTTCAAAATCTAGATTTTACTTTAAAATCCGTAAAATCTATCCTCAAAAAATTTTCAAACGAGTCATAAGATGCCTAGAATCAGATGAAACACTTGATAGAGGTGGCTAGTGCATAAGCCACTAGCATTCCAACTAAGTCAATTAAACTCTTTCAATAAATATAATTTCTTAACTCATGATATGCGCTAAATCGTACCCAAAGTAACGAGTTCTCTAGTTTTACGATATGTAAAAACTTGTTTTATTTTTAAAATTTGATGATAAATACTTTATAATACTGATGTGATTAATTACTAATCATACCTGTTTTATTTTATTTAATGGAGCTAGCTGATCTGAAACTAGCAGAGGGTTTTTTTATTTGATTTAAGTTTTCTTTTAGGCCATTTGTAATTGTATGTATTTGTGAATCTGTTGGGAGAAAGGAATTTATGAATCTGATATGATTTTACAGATATTGAGATGTTTTTTACTGATTTCGAAATTTTTTTTGTCTTAACTTACGTGCATCGTTGGAAAAAAGTTTTCTCAATTTAGCAACTGTAGTTTTATACTAACTCCCCTCATTTTCATTAGTAACAACTACCAATTTTTTAAAATAAACCTTTGGTTACAGTTAGTTAAATCCAACAAATGTATATTAGATGTAATTTTTTAAGTATATCATTAAATGAGAGAGAATGCGTCGAAAGAAAATAAAATGGAGAAAAGAAGGACACATAATTAATTATGGGTAAAAATAAAAAAAAATTATATATATAGAAATTTTAAATAAATAAAATTTATTATTTATAAAAAGAATCAATCTGCTCTATGTGACAGATTATAAAGTAGGATATTTGAGGGAGGTTGGTGGGAATGACAGGTAACGAGGGCATTATCATTAGCAACTTTCTTACTAGCCACACAACCGCACCCCCGCGTAACTGCGCTCCAGCCCCACGCCATTTTAGGTATTCACTCACTTTGCTTTTTTGTTTTTATTACTATATTAAATACGGCATAATTCATTTATTTAATCTACCACAATTGTTGAAACTTTTAAATGACCCTGTGCATATTTAATTTCTTCAGAAAATGTTTTACATATATGTGACCATTTAGAAAATTAGTGGAAAAGTGCTTTTATGGTTTACGAGATAAATATGTAAATGATATTGTTTCGATTTATTAAAAAACACCGTTAAATATGTGTTTGAAGAGTTCAAACAATCTTCTAAACTGGCACTGTAACTTCCGAGAGCTGCAATCTCCAAAATAAAGGAGGTGGAAGCTCCTGGATCTATTATTTTGTGGTCCATGCGTGACATGACTGAAACTAGCTAGGGACACACATACTTGTATTCTAAGATCTTAAACATTAAATCTATAATATCTAATATTTAATAGTAATAAGTCCAAAAACATTAAAATATAACCATAAATCGATAATATCTAATATTTTATAGTAATAAATATCATTATTAAAGCAAAAAATCTTAAAAAAATTGGTTGTGAACCCCGATCAATCAGTCCGATCTAATTTAGTTTGATTTCATTATATTACCTATCTGTATCACACTAGACTGAACCCAACCAAACCACCCGGCTTTTTGTACATCGTTGGCCATACTCAAATGTGATTGGTTGTTTCATCTTCAACATGCATGCTACAAAAGACCCATCGTCCATGGGTTCAACTGGCAAAATGATTGGGCTAGTATTCTTACCTAAAGGGAGAGAGTTCAATCTTTAGGAATGCCACTTTGTTGTGGCTCCAATCGCAACATTTGGGGGGTATTACCACAGCTTAGTGAAGCTGGGTTGACCTACATATGTGGCCATAATCAAAGGGCTTGCTTGAGATGCTTCAATGCCCGCAAGAACAGATCCCAGTAGATCATGAGCTAGGTGCCCTGCACTTAAATCGTGAGCGAGTCCAACTCCTTTCCTAAAACTTGTGTACAAAAAAATGCTACAGAAGAGTACATGAACATGACTCCATGACGTGTGTATACCATCCAAGAGTGCTATACTGTATTGAGGCATGTGAATCATATCCTACATGCTTCGCCCCAAAATATATATACATATATATCATATCCTATATATGTACACTTGCGCATGTATGTATGTACGTATAAATTAAATCAACATATTATGTGTAACGTAACACTTTATTTGTATTATGGACACGTCCTCATGCTGACTATAGAAGCACGATTATTAGCTAATTACATTTGATTTTATTAGCACTTATTAATGGCTGTGGTTGCTCTATTTAAGTGTTTAATTAGCATTGGCCCTTCCATATTCGAAAGAGTCGTTCTAACATTATCTGAAATGTCCTTAGCTGATCAAACGTCCTCAGAAACGTATCATTCATTTGAGGCGAAATTGATTTCAGGTTCATTCGTTTGGTTCGAAGAATCATAGAGAATGTATTGATAAGGAACATAATAAGTATGATAATTATTCTAGAGTATTTGTTTGATATATTATCAAAAATCATAAGATGAGAGTTATTTTATATGAAAAACTTAAAATAGATTTTAAGTAGTTTTTTTATTTTATCTAACCTAAAGATAGAAGTATATAAATGTCTAAACAATAATTAATTGGAAAACTTACCATCAAATCTCAAATAGAGGAATTAATGAACAAAAGATCTTAAAAATTGATAAAATTACCATCAGGTTCTAGCAGTAGCTGGTCCGGTTATCATTAACAACTTCACTATCCATTAGTAAAAACCAGACCAGCCACTGTTGGGACTTTATTGTAATTTTAACAATCTTTAAAACATTTTGTTCATTAATTAAGTTACTTGGGATCTGATGGTAAGTTTACCACGTGGATTGATTATTTCATGTCAATTTCAATAAAAATAAACTCTTCTCAATTAAATTTACTCTCTTAAAATGGGAGACCATTTTAGTTAATTACATCAACCTAGCGAAGTTGATTTTTCCCCTCCCTCTTAATTAGCACAGAAAGTGATCGCAGCGCAGTGTTTGGTAGCTAAATAATTATCCTCACCTCATTTTATTATTATTGTCGTAGTTGTCAAATTTATTGCTGCCCATTTTTTATTATGAAAATTCTCATAAAAGAAAACCCGATTTGTATTGTGCAACTTCAGAATAATCAAGTTTATTACTTCCACCAGCAGTTCAAAAGACAATAAGATAAACTATACTTAATTACTTAATCTGAATAAAAAATAATTAAGAGACAAAATTAATTGTTTAACATATTGTTATTTATAGGCACGTGTCAGAGGTCTTGTTAAATATTTGCACCTCGTGCGTCTATATATATATATATATATATAAAAGGAAATTTACGTAGAAGGAAGGGTCAAGATACAAGATTTTTTTTCTATAATGTAGAATTGTGGATAATATTAATATGTGTGTTTGGCAAGGCGGTTACAGAAGCCAAACGCTAGTTCAACAGTTTTTTCGTAAAACGAGATAATCTCCTTCACATATTTACTTCGACTTGCGTAAAAGTATTTATCTATCGTGTTTCCAAACGGGCATATGCTTATCATAATATTTCTTATTATATTTGTATTTGTCAAGCATTTTACTCATTTTAATTCAGCTTGAAGTCACTAAACAGATCGAGGCAATTACAGAAAACTTTCATGCCAGCAGTATCAGCAAACGGATGTGTTTACAAGCTTTGTGACTCTCTACGTACAACGTACAATTGCCTATGCGAGGGGAATAGAGCGGTGCTGTGTCTTGCATATTTGCAAAAGCATATTCACAAGCATTAGTCTCTAGGAACCAATTTCCAGTAACAAGAAAACAACACTACGGCACATGATGATTGTTTTTGCACAACATTCACGTAGTTAGGTAGGCGTGAGGGTGTGATGTGATGCCTGGGATGCTAGAGAGAGAGGGGGAGAGAGATCGCTGCTTGTACATAAATGGTAACATCATCTCAATCAAAGCATGTATAATATTTGATAAATTCTCGTGAACTTGTCGGTGCATGGCAGTGTGGTTGGTTAAGAAGAGTTCTGATGCAGCTGGGCTACATGTAATATAAGTGTACTACAATTATGTGTGATAACAGTTCAACTATAAGACTGTCTGAAAATTGTTAGTCAAGATGTGGCATCAATTATCTCATGACAGAAGTGCAATTGGGGTCAAATCATAGTCGAACCATGACGTTTGAACGTTTGCTCTACAATGGGTTAAAGAAATTGAGTTGCACTCTGGTTAACAGTTATAACTTTTAGTTTAATAGTAAGTGTTTGATCCTAACAAGAATTTGTGGTCCATGGAAGGAGCAAGCACATTGACATCAGATTTCAATTTCTTCGTGAAGTGGTAAGAGATGCTGTGGTTGATTTATGTCATTGCAATACTCAAGGCCATGTAGCTGACATAATGACAAAGCAACTCATTTGGAAATATGGTTCTTAGTTTGCTGTTGTGACTTGATTATAATTCCTATATAAATATGGTTCTTTTAATTGAGTTCATTAAAAAAAACGTTTAAAAAAGCATTTTCACGTTAGTAAAAAAATTCATCTAATATACTTACTTGAAATTTAATAAAATAACTTAAAATTAGTGAATCCAAACATTCACTTAATACTTCCTCCTATATTTAATATAACATCTACTCTACTAATTTGGAAATGTTTAGAAGATGTAACGAATTGTTTAGTTATAACAAATGTGATTTAATACCTCTAAAATACTAATATGTAACAATAGATTATATATATATTACTTTATAAGTTAGATAAAGTTAAAATACTACTCAATTAAACTCAATTGAAATACGAAAATCTAAATTCAAGCATACACTTTCAATAGATTCGTAATTATGCCAATAGATTAATGTGGGATTCTTGATTAAGGAGAGGAAAATGGCTAGGAATTGAAGTATATTTACAAGTGGGGGCATTGAAGTATATGGACTAGATTCAGACACTCCTAATTGATCATCTTAGCCTCATTAGGAAAATGTTCAAAGTGTAAGACTGAATCTGAATTTTGATGTTTTTACTGAATTTAATTGGAATTTACCTTTAGATAAATTAACTTGGAAAATAAGGATACATATAGAAAATAAAATGATTCATATATTATATTTCAAATCAGATCACACCCCAACTATTTCTTATATTAGGAATTAGATATAACATGACTTGTTTTAAATAATATCTCCGTTAAAAAATTAAATTTTTTATTTAAAAAAATTAAATTTTAAATATAGATAAGGATTGAATAGTTTCAGAGGAGAGAGATCATACATAGGATCCAAACGAATCATTTGTCGCCTAATGCAGACTGCGGCTGTATATTTGTAACTTTATGGTTGGTATAAGTTATAATATGATATTGAATCTGTCCGTTTGGAAAAGTGGTGGAGAAGTGCTTTTACCACTTACGAGGTAAACGTGTGAAGTAAATTATTTCGTTTTACGAAAAAACACTGTTGAATGTACTTTTAAGGTGTTCAGAAGCTTTGTCAGACACCTCCAATAATTATTGTTGGCCAAACAAAAGGAAAAAGAAAGATACTCAATAATTATTAATAATAGCTTCACCGAAATCACATCATTTCAACGTTCACTTGGAGCCACACGAAGTCACCATCCCAGCGATGTGCTAGACCCACTCACTTTGCCAGCTGCAACAATATATATAGTAATTCTAATCTTTTATATATATATATATATATAAATAAGAGTTAGTTGATTTTTTAGAGATTAAGGATGAAGATAATTAGTTGATATATTTATTTTTTAATTAATTTACCTGATTTATAAATTGGTATACAATGTAAAAATTAAATACCAATAAATATTTCAAAATACATTTTACAATTCAGTAATTTATTTTGCCCTTTTAATTCTGTAAGAATATCAACTGACTCTATGTTAAGGGTGGAAAGTAGTACAGTGTTAATTAAAAATTATATATTACACACATAAAAAATATATTTATTACATATACATGATGATCATTGAACTGGTGTGAGACATGAGTTCACGGTTCAAAGATCAAATCGTGTTCGATTTGGTTATTAATAAATTAATATATTTTTAAAAATATATGCTAAACCAACTATTTCATTAGTTTAAACCTTATCGCCTTGGTAAGAATTGATGAGTTTGAGAACATGTCATTAATATAATTAATACGCTTTTCAAATCCAATTCATCTACACTTTTAAGATTTAAAAAAGATAATGAGATTAGCTAAAAAATAATAGTGATATAACTGCATATTTCAAATTCAATTTTCATAAAGAAAATAAATTTCCTTATAAATATATTAATTATAACAACATAGCTAGTTAACTACATGCTCTATATATAATGATGAAAATAAAACTAAACCATAAGTTGGGAATTGCATCTGTCGGTTTGGCCACTGGCCCTTTCTCATCTCCACCTCCCCTTTTTGGTATAGTCTAATCAATTTAGGGCTTGTTTGGAAACCCATTCTGAAACATAGGTTTGGTTTCAAAACTTATATTTTACCTTAAAATCGAGGTTTTGTCCAAGCAAAATTTTTTTTTCTAAAAGCTATTTTGGTTATAAAACTTCGGTTTGAAACATAGGTTTTCTCTTTCCTACTCTTTTCTACTTTTTCATCTTTCATCTTTCCTACTTTTTTCCTTCTTTCTCTTTCCTCTTTCATATTTTTCATTCTTTCTCTTTCCTTTTTCCTACTCACTTTTTTACCTCGGAATCAGTAAAAGGTAATAACCTACCAAACATAAATCACTTTTCAAAAATTAGGTTTTGCCTCGAAATCTGTAAAAGCTATTTTCAAAAATCTATTCTCCAAAACTTAAATTTTACCTCAAAATCTATAAAAACTATTTTCAAAATCACATTCAAACAAGCTATTAGAACAAGATATTAGAATGAGTCGAATAGCGTGTCTTTGATTTTACTGTTTTTAAAATTATTAAAGTATTTAAACTAATAAATTAATAATAAACTTATATTTCTAAAAATTAAATATGAATGGCTTAAAATTAGAAGAGGAGGGAGGGTGTATTGTGATGGAAGGACAGATTAGCATTGGATTCTGCGTGATGTCACAATCTCTGGCAGGAATCATGATTTAGGTAATAATAATTTTTTTATTAATATACATAATATTTAATTTTCCCCCTTCTCCAAAAGATTAAAGATGATGCAAGCAATACATTTCGTTTTCACCCCATGGTAATTTTCTTTGTTGGACTTTCGTCCTTATTTGCAAATCGTTAGGACATTGAAGTCCAATGTTTTGACTAATCCCCCGACAATTTAACTAATGTTGTCCTAGTCACTTCACCTTACCTTATTATTACACAAAATAAAATTAACAGTAGCGACTACTTTTATAATATTATAGTTTACAAAATAAGTATGAGAAATGAATTATTTCAATTCACATGCATACACTTCAATAACGTCATAACAAACATGGCTATTAAAGTTCCCGGTATGCATTGTTATCCACCCTTATCATATTATTGGTACTATATTACTACCATGGTCCCTAACATAAGAGTCTATTGATTTTTATTGAGGAGATTAAAGAAGCTAAATACATTGTTTAAAAGAATTTATTTATGTATTAATTTATTTATATATCACTTTATAAGTAAGACATATTAGAGTTTAAAATAATGATAAATATAAATACATTTAAGTAACATATTTAACTTTCTCAACAAAAATTAACCTGGTCTTATATTAAGGACCATAACTAATAATATAGCAGTGGCCAAATACTCTCATATCTAGATATAAAACATTGGGCTGGTTTGGTAAATCCGTTGGGAGAACGAACATAAATTCTGAGGTAAATATGTGAGAGGAATTTTGTCTCGGTAAACGTAGGAATGTCTTTTGGATGTCCAAACGGGCTATCCAAACAAGCCTATTATCTGTAGCCTAAATTATATGATAAAAAATGTGGTACATTCAGAATTACAAGTGGTATATTGATTTCAATTTTTATTATGACAAAATTTTCAGAAGAGATTGACTGCTTTCTTGATGGGAAGTAGAAACCAATCTGTATTGCATGAATCCAAAAAGGTTAGCACACTTGCAAAGAGTTTAATCAGCCTAAATAATTGGGCAAAAAAAAATCCGCCTAAATAATTATTATTCTACGAGTTAAACAATTGGTTAATTAACTATAATGAATATGATCAAATAATTAAAAATGATTTCTCGAGTTATTCCAAACGTGCCAAACTAAACGTGACCAGGAAAAAATAATTCTACCAAAATCTCAGAACTTGATGCAAAAATACATCAGGAGCCCAAATCCATTCATGATGCAAAGCCCAACGTTTATAGGCAAGGAAACTTTGTTATGTGATTCTATAGTCTAAGCCCAGTTGTTATCATTTGGGCCTCATGGAGTCATGGGCCTAAACGCACTTAAAATGAAGCTATTCAAGTTATACATACAAGTGATGCAGTGAGGTTTAATATTATAATATGACCATTATAATATTATAAATTTATTTGCATGTTTGCCATACCATTGTAAAAAAAAAAAGGGAAAATTAATCTCTTAAGGTTTATTTATCATTACTTCCTGAAACCTAGATTTGGTTTCAAAATATAGGTTTTATTCAAGCATAAATTTTTTTTTGAAAAGTTGTTTTGGTTACAAAACCTATGTTTTTTCTTTTCTATTTTTTCTCTTTTTCTGACTTTTTTCCTTCTTTCTCTTTTTTTTCTTCTCTATTTTTTCTTTCTTCTCTTTTCTTTTTCCTACTTTTCATTCTTTCTTTTTCCTCTTTTTTACCCACTTTTTTGTATAAAAATCCGTAAAAGCTAATAAATTCCCAAACATAAATCACTTTTTAAAACCTATATTTTGCTTCTGTAAAAGTTATTTTCCAAAATCTATTCTCCAAAATCTAGGTTTTACCTCGAAATCTGTAAAAGCTATTTTCAAAATAGCTTTCGAACAAACCCTCAATCTTCCAACTTTTAACTTAATTATAACGTAATCCTTTGACTATGATTCAGTGTGATTCAGCTTCTTAACTTTTGCCTAATCTGTAACTCAATCTCTCATATCTTTATGTTTTATGTTATTAGCCTTGAGTCATCCTACGTAGAAAAAATAATTAATAATAACTTAAGAAATACATCCAACTCAGCGCCACGTGAGATATTTGTAGAATGAAAAAAAAAGAGAGGAAAAGACAAGAGAGGTGATGCCGAGGCTTATGAACGTTGAAAACGCCAACGTCAAATGGTGTGCTTGTGCCTCTGCCACGGCAGCTGGATGGCGACGCCCGCATAAGTTCTCCATCCCGGCGACTAATACCTGGCGCTCCTCTTCACCTTCTTGTTCATGAACGTGTACCTGATGTGCTGCGTCGTCACGTACTTGACGTCCTCCAGGGTGATTAGTGTCGACGTCGGCGGCAGCGCAGCGGCACCATGAACGTCTTCCTCAGAAACCACGAGTGCCGCTTGCCGTCCCGTCGGCGTAACATGCAGTAACTTATCCTGCCATCTCTCAGCACCTAACTACTCTGAATTGAAGGTGACCCTCACCACATACAACGTCCTCTGAACTGGATCTCCCTCCCTGGTAATCTGCATATCAAAGAGGCTTATATAAATTTCTTTCTTTACCTGAAGAAGCTTATACAATTTGAAGCTTAGTGTTTCTCCCTTTTTGAATATGAGTGACTCCAAGCGGTCGCAGACGTTCTATAGCAAAAGTTCATCCATGTAGCAAAATGAGTTGGTTCAATGGTCAAAAGTTGATGGGCGATTCTCCAGTGGCACCCATCAACTAGACATGCTGTCCAGGATCGATTGATAACAGCTGCTGCAACAACTGATTCATGGTGGAGGCGACGGGGTCCTTGCTGTTTTCAACATCATTCTCCAGACTTTTCCTCCTTTTTTATCATGCAAGATATCCCATATGGCCCTGAGTTGGATATATTTCTCAATGCATTACTAAATATTTTTGCCAGTAGATCACTCAAGTACAATAATATTGAGAGCTTGTTTGATTTTACTTTCCACAACCTAGATTTAGGATCCGTCTGGGAAAGCGGTGGAGAAGTGCTTTTACGAGGTAAATGTGTAAAGGAGATTATTTCATTTTGCAGAAAAACACTATTAAACATGCTTTTGGAGTGTTGAATCGATTTGCCAAACACTCACATTTTTGGGAAAATTTATTTAGGATGGATACAAAACCCCGGTTTAAAATCAAAGTTTTAAAAAAAGTTATTTTTTTGTTAAATTACACAATGTCTTTTAATAAATTTTCTTTCCTACTTTTTTTGTCTTCCATATTTTCTATCTACACATTTTCAAAATTTAAGTTTTACCTTAGAATCCGTGCTATTTTCAAAAAGACTTTCAAACGAACCGTAAAAATGAAAAACACTTGTTATATACTAAGAATGACTGTATTACACTGAGTCAGTTGAAGGACTGAATCATAACTATGTTAAAAGTTCAATGATTAAAAGATTAATTTTCCTTTTAAAAAATACGTTAACTCTTTTTTGTATATGTATCCCGTGAATCATACAGAATGTGGAAAAAATAATTTTCAACATTAATCCATGGTAATATGCACGAAATAGGTTCCATGCAGGATAGCATCATAGCAGGAGGGCAAAAGCAAAAAAAAAAAAAAAAAAAAAAAAACTCAAAGTACGTGCAGGATAGCAGGCGTATATGATACTCATCTACCATGCGCCTAGCGCACCATCACCATTCTCCTCTTTGTCCCTTGCAGCTCACTTTCCGAATTCCTGAGGATGTCGGACTCTATAAATTATAAGTTGTGATTTTGGACAGTCTGATGAATCAGCGTCGTTGCATGGTTCATAGCATCACAAAAAAAAAGCATATATTCAAATTCAGACAAAATCGATCAATTAATGCGCTTGAGTTCTTAGTTTGCATCAATCTTTGTCTCAGTGAGCTTCGAGGACGATAACCGTAGATCTGAGTCCTGAACGAAGAGATTTATCTTCTCTTATTTTGTATCAGGTAACTTTTTTTGGAGCTTCCCAAGTGATTATTAATATTCAATTTCCGCCATCTTTCAAATGATTAACCTTTTTCAGGGCGTATGCGGATTTGCTGTACCGTAGCTTGGTCTTGTGTTTTGAGTTTTTTTTATATAATTAAGGTTGAGTTTTTTTATATATTCTGAACATGTTTCTAGATGCCATGAGCTGCTTGTAAATTCGTCATAAACGTATTAGATTGTGAACACTATATTGAACTCGCTGCTAAAACATATGCCGCTAGGTTTAAGAAGCTCGTTGCTATATCATCATGTCAAGGAGGCCAGCATATCCTGCTCGTGTTTCAACTGGTGGAGGAAATGTACCTTTTGTGGCTTCAATTCGGTCTAAATCTCGCAACTCCCCCTTCCTATCCATTGGGCTTCTTGTCCTGGTACTCTTTTAAGTGCTATTCTTTTTCCGTTAAACGAGTATCTGAATTCACAGAATACCTGGCATCTTTAGGTTTGGTATGCGATATTTCTAATGGCCTGTTTGATGCTTTTTTTTTTGCACTGAACAATTCCTACATTTGTCCCAGCCACACCCCTCTTTCTAAATTTCTGTGTTTTGTTATATTTCATGGTGCTTGATCAAGAATTTTTGGTGAGGCTTATTTTCAATGGATTGTATGCTTAATTGATTCATTTTTGAAAATTTCAGGGTGCAATCCTTCTCATCGGTTATTGCTATAGCAATTCAGGTTTGTGAATGACATATTAATTGAAATCCTCACAAGGATCTTGAATCCATCACTCTCTCATTCCTTTACATCAAATTCCAATAATCCATGTTGTGTGAATTTGGCTTTGTCTTCCAAGAGGCTGCCATAGGCAAGGCTCACAGTTGAATATTCAAATGAATTACCCTCAAAGCAACTGGGAAATTAAGAATAAAATTCAACTGTATTGATATAAATTATGGTTTCAAGCTACGCCCAAGGGATTGCTCCAAAACTCCATAACTAGGTGAACTGTAGTCCAATTGTTTTTTTTGGGTGGCAAAAATTGTAGAAAAAAATCCTTTAAGCTAAGGCTAATCTTTCTTCTGTTCCATTTAAACAGACCTCTTTCTATTTTGGAATCATATCCACTGCAGTGGCTAAACTGGTATCACTCTCTTAGCGAGTGAACCCTGCCAATTCTTCTACCAGCTTACCAAATATTATAAAGAATAAAGACCTTGCGGAGTTTTTGTTTTTTTCGCTTTATGAAGCCAAAGACAAAACAAGCCATATTGGTATGCTTATGCGAATGATCAGCAGCTATGCATTAGCCGTACAAATTTGTCATCATCGTGCAATGCTCCATTTATTATTCTTAAATTGTCAACTTTAGAAAAGAAATAAACACAATGCAAATTTTGTATAAGATCTGAGATGAGATGAAGATATTCTGAATCCTGGACTTCCCTTTGCTTTGAAATTTCAGGTGGGGCAAACAGTGGTCTGAAGGGGTTAAGTAAACTTGAAGGTAATTAATTATACGATTTTGCTGACCTTTTTCAAGCTTTCAAAACATTTTTAGAGTGGGACATCTTTGTCGAGTGTTTATTTGAGTTTGTAAATTGTACTACTGAATCACTTCGATTTCTCTTTTCTCCAATTTTTCTTATTAGTATGTACATGCAGGTGGTGCTTCATGCACATTAGAAGTTAAAAAAGCATTGCCGGTACTGAAGAAAGCATATGGGGGCAGGATGCGAAAAGTTTTACATGTTGGCCCTGATACTTGTTCTGTGGTTTCTAGTTTGTTGGCAGAAGAGGACACTGAGGCATGGGGAATAGAACCATATGAGCTAGATGATGTTGATGCAGAATGCAAGAGTCTTGTCCACAAGGGCATTGTGCGCGTAGCTGACATAAAGTTTCCTCTATCCTATCGTGCAAAATCATTTTCTCTTGTTATTGTATCAGAAGCATTGGATTACTTATCTCCGAGATACCTTAATCAAACTTTGCCAGAGTTGGCAAGGGTATCCACAAATGGTGTTGTCATCTTCACTGGTACATGACGTATTCCCTTTTGTTGCTTCTTTTCTTTCAATTTTATATTTTTTAACATTGGAATCTAACAAAATCTATTGTTGAACTAGACTTTCGTTGGGTGTCTTCTTTGGCATATTTATTTGACCGTTAAAAGGAATACATTCACGCAGCCAACTAAAAAAGCCACCCTTCTAATTTTGTGTACATCGACATGGGAATGAAGTATAGTGACGTCATGCTGTCCTTGTAGCTAATCCCACTTGGTGGATATTGTTTTGTTGATACATGGAAAGGAAAAAGGAGATTGGGACATACAGTCACTAAATCTCTAAATTCCAACCATTTAAACAATTGAGGGTGTGATGAACTGCTGATCGTAGCCAATTCACAATTGTCATGGCTCAGTATAATTGTGCGAGATTTTCCTCCTGTTATTTTATCTTTCTTGTCTGAAGTAATTAATTTCTATGTTCTTGATATCAAAATAAGTTAGCTGGCCAAAAAAAAAAAGATATCTATATAAGTTAGTATTATTAGGCCTAACCTTGCGTTGTTTATAACTTGAGCCTTTTTTTAGTGTTTTTTTCCACAAATTGTGTTAACTATGCTGTATAGGAATGAAGTTTTGATTATTCCTTTTCTTTTCCCTGATTATTCCTTTTCATGCAGGTCATCCAGGTGTGCTAAAGGCTGGAAGCATAGATGTGGCCAAGTTTGGTCGGCCGGTAAGTCACTTATTGGATTTCAATGGCCATTGCTAATTTGCCATGATTATGACATCTGTTTGTACTTCTATGTTGGGTGAATAATACAACAATTGAACTGATAGAATTGCATGAAGTGCCTAAAATAAAATGGGATTCATGATCCTAAAAATACACTTTTCGCTTACGAGAAGATAAGGCCCTAGTTTTTTTTTTAATAACTTCTTTTTAGTTTAAACATTTTTTAAAATTTAAATTTGGAAGGCAAAGAAGTCATTAACGGGTGATTTTGCATGCCACTTCCTACGATGATATACTTTGAAATCTGTATTTTATATGTGATGATCAAGAGAATGACACTGATAAGTTCCTTCTACGATCAGATTCATTTGGGCTTTGTCCAAGTTTTCTTTCAAAACCATCTTAAATTTTGTAGGAAATACTGAAAGGTTTGATTATTGAAGTAAAATACATTATACAGCTCTCATAGGATTATTGTTTCTATAGGCAAAACTGCGCAGCCCATCTTGGTGGATACGGTTTTTTGTTCAGAATAATTTAGAAGAGAATGAAGTTGCGGGAAAGAAGTTTGAACAGGCTTCACTCAAGAGTTCATACACACCGGCTTGCCAAGTTTTTCACCTCAAATCATTCCCCTGAAAAATTTTGCTGTCATATCTCACAACGCAGCTCATTGTTAGAACTTAGAAACGATGCTGCCGTCTGAGAGCATATCCGACACTCGAAAGGGTAATCTCCTCACTTCCATACATCTTACAGAAACTAAACAGGTCTTTTATCTACACTCCAAATTCTGATGCTAATGAGAAAATATAGGCTAGTTTTTTGTGGGTTGATGCCAATGTCCACTCCTTGGTTTTCTCGTGTCTATGTGAAGTAGCTATGAAACCTTATAAGAATATCATGTAAACTATATGCTTTTATTATAAAGTTTCGCAGAGATTTGGTCATAAGACTGCTACAGAGCAATGGAGAATCTCAACTTGTTTGTATCAGAATTCAGGTTTTGTAAGTCAATGCCGCCACTATGTATTGAAATCGCTTTGTTTAAATATTTGGATGCATGTTTAACATGATGCCATTAATAATTTTAAAAAATTGTGTGAATCTAATTTATTGGCATATAGATTTATGAAAAATATAATAAATTTTTTACAGTTCAAATAAATATAATTGTATTTTATCCTCTATTGGTTTGGGAGGAGGTGATAGGAGTGTGAATGTTTGAAAAACATAAATATTTTCCAAGAAAAAGGCATTACTTTTCCTTTTCTTTTTTATTCTAAAAAGCTAAAAACGTAGTATAATATAATCTATTATTAATTCAAATTTGTTTACCTCTAATTTAGCTCGCTTTTTGTCGCCTGAAAATCTGGATGGTTTACCCCACTTAAAAAATTGTCTTTTAATCAAATATAAAACATAAACATTAAGCAGTCACGAATATTGTCTCAACTAGAGTGTACTTCCCCGTGCAATGTGCGAGAAGATTTCACTTTATGATATTTAAAAAGAATATCACATCCTAATTTACCGTCAATACAATGTATCAACATAATAAAATTAACATTTAATGGAGTAACAAAAAAATGTTAACATTTAATGTCTGCATTAAATTTATCCAAAGAGCAGGTTGATGGTGACCCTAATATGATAGATTATTGTTGTATAGCTTCAATGAGATTTCTTTGTCCAAGCAAAATCATGAAATGAGGGTATAAAACTGGAAGTATATAGTACACTATAGGCATGGAAAAACTTCATAACCAGAGAAAGAAGAAAAAGTGAATACCAAATTCTTCATAGGAAACCAAACCCAAAATGAAGGGATGTTTAGAAGTATATATTGGATGACCGTTCTTACCTTTGTAAATCCTAACTATAAGGACCGGGACAATAAAATTATTCGAAATATGTGCAATAAAAAACTTGAAACTGCACTATAAAACATGAGAAGGAAAAAATGTCATGTGAAATACACTAACATTAAAATAAAAATGTCATAAAGTTGCATTCAAACATGTATTTATAATTTTAAAAAAATTGAAACAACTGCAAAATTTAATGCGGATAACAATTAAAAACATTTTTAAAGTATTTTTTGGTTTCTAAAATAAACCCGAAAATTAGTGTAGATCCCTTTTCGATCACATCAAAGAAGGAATATATTAATAAATTAATAAGAATACTTATCCAAGCCCCTTCTATTGCACGAATATATCAAGAATGAATTGTCCCTAATTATTATGACTTGTAAACACGAAGGATTTTATATTTTTAGCACATATATATTGTCTTATTTGAGTTTATTGTATCTATGGTATGGTTGAATTCTAAATGCTAACATTTCCGTAAGCTCATATTCAAACTTCTAATGTGACAACAAATTAAGAGTAAAACATCTCGCGTATCACATAGCAGAATGCTCAGTGAAGTTACAAAAGCTAAACCTGACATCATTTACCTGGAGGCGGACCACTGCCTGTTGTGCTCTCTGTTTAAATTCAGGATCACTGTCAAATCTCTGTTTTGAAGCCTTGCAGAACGTCTAACAAAATGGAGCTTCTTATTAGAAAATGACCGACCTTAATTTACTTTCTGAAATGTCAAGAAAATGTTTTATGATAAAAGAAATATAAATATGCATAACAAAAATCAAGAGAAACATACAGCATGGCTACTAATAAGGACATTATCCCTTGAGGCCTATATATATTGCCCTGTCTAGGGTGAATGTCATTTGTAGGCATAGAAAGGAGCAGTGTCAGCAACAAATGCTCTATTCAAGCAATGATGTCCAATTCATTCTTTAAAGAACCAAGAAAAATGACAATAGAATTGATTTCAAACGGAAACAAAGGGGTAATAGAAAAGCAAAGGGGTTATGATATAGGATATGCCTACAAAAGCCTGTAGACCACAATTCTTCATCCCCAAAGTCTCTAACTAACAAAACAATATAACAGTCACATTCTTGTTCTTTATCACTCTCAAAACACATTTAATTTTGACATTCCTTCACATCTCTGAGACGATCTGATTCACAACCAAATATGATCCTAACCATAAGCTACTCCATTAAGACAGCATATGCATATGTCATTATCCCTCTATTATCACAACCAAATAGGATAACCATAAGCTTTGTTTCTAACAGACAGGTTGTTGGAAATATGAGTTAGTAAAAGTGATTAGTGTTAATCACTTAGTTAGTTAATGACCCAAAAGTCTATAAAGGGTCACAATGTAATGATTTGAGTGTGTGATTTTATAATCATCACCACAAGGTGAGAGGATGAAGAATCCCCACCAAGAAGGGGAGGATAACTTGGGTCTCCCACTTCAAGAGTCCCCAAAATGGGGTTAGTTCATCTCCCTCAAAAGAGGGAAGATAATTGTTGTACCCATATGGGTTTGTTATAATACATTCATTTTCTTCCATTTCTATTCCCAACACAGGTCTGTACAAAGAATGTATTATGATGGGATGATTTGCAAAGCTCCAAGGTAACTTATTCACCGTTCTTAGCAAGCTCAGTGAAAACATAAACGGCAGTATTTGTATTTGCGACATGAGAAAGTGAGAGAGAGAGAGTCAGAGAGGAGTTCTCTGTGATGTAAAAAGGTATTGGGCAGAGTGAATGAATGTGGCGGGAGTTTTGAAATTCAAAAATTTTCCTTATGACCAGTGCTTTGTTGAAATTCAAAAATTTTCCTTCTTCTCCGCTTCAATGTCTTCTGCCATGCTTGATATCGCTTCACGAACCTTACCTTGCTCTAACCTTGCTCTCTTCGTTTCGAAGCGACCGTTTCCTCAGAGTGGCAGTTCGTCCTCTTTGAACAATGGAGATTTTGGCAGCGCTCTTGATATGGAATCATCCAGGCTAAGCATGGAGGAAGAAGATTTGGACCCTCTTGCGAGATGGGTTATCATTAAGGAACGAAGCAGGACGCCTATGGACCTTGAGACGTGATTGAAGCAAAAGCTCGGAAATGACCAATCATTGAGCCCAGCTGCATATTCCCTCCGTAACGCATGAGATTTTGGCTGAAAATGAATGTGAGAGTGACAGCACGTGAAGCTAGCCTAATGACACGGAGCTCAATGCAAGCTGGTAAAGGCTTATGAACAGTAAAATGAGTGTGAAGCCAGATAATAAGCCATTTGAGCTGAGGCTTGGTGGAAGAGGTTTTAGTTATACATTGATGATTACCTTTCAACACTCCGTTTCTTTGATGGGTTAGCATGGTAAGGGGATGGAGTGCTCGTTTGGAAATGTGGTAGAGAAGTACTTTTACGCAAGTCGAGGTAAATATGTGAAGGAGATTATCTCCTTTTGTAAAAAAAATACTATTGAACGTGCGTTTAGAAAATCTAAATGTTATACCAAATGAGTCCAGAAACTGTGTTGAAGTGCATCAAGACTAAACAGGCAACAAAAGTTTCTTTTAAATAGAAACACATGTTTTTAACTACTAAAAAGGGTAAAATGGGCTTCAAGAAATATCTTAAAAGTGATCACTAGAGTGTAAGCATTCACTCTCATCAAATGCAATCAAGTGAAGGGCAAAGTAAGTAGTTAAAAGTATATTTTAGTATTTTACAGGATCAATTTTCTTGAAAAAAATAGTTCATAGGGGGTTGTTGCAACTAAGTTGACATTTTAGTAACACAATGTGTATTTGAGAATCCGTTGAGAGAAAGTAATTTACGGATTTCGAAAAGAATTTATGGAATCCAATAAAAATTTGTGGATTTCGAGATTTTTTATTCAAATTTCAAGATTTTTTTGTCTTGATTTATGCATACCGTTGGAAGAAAGATTTCACAAATATACATAATAAATGTTTGAAAATCGACAATACATTTTTTTAGTTAAAAGGAGCTTGCAGTAAGGGAATATAACTTGAAATCAAATGTATTTTTTAATACTTTTTTTATCTTTTTATAAGAAATTGTAATATAATGTTTCTATTTTTGTTTTTCTCACTAAGAATAAAATGAAGAATTATTTGGATTTTACTTTGTGTATTTTTTATTTTTAAATTTTCATTTCAAAACGAACAGGACAAAATGAAAAATAATATTTTAATTGAACAATATAAAAACTGGTCATATAAAATAAAAAATCTAAATCACTATAATACTCTTAAAAAGGAACACCATTAATTAAAGAATCCATTATGGGGAGCAGTATTGTTATGAAATGCTGTGCCAAGATTAGAAAACTCAGTCTAGATCGTTATAATGGCAGCAAGGAGCAAGCAAGATTGTGGACAGTTCAAAGGACTGAACATGTCCCATGGCCGCAAGAGATCCCAACCCCATCGCCAGCGCCAAAAAAGTCCCTCTCTTTCCCCTTCTATCTCTCATTTGCTTCACTTCCATCTTCCTCATTCTGTCCCAGTTCCGGAAGGCTTCTATTCCTTCGGCATCAACTTCTCTTCATCGCAGCTTCGACATCACCGATGAGGAATCTCGGAGTACCTTTCGGGTCGGGTCCTGCGACTACTCCGATGGATCCTGGGTCTACGATCCGAAGGCTGGAAGTGCTCGGTACGACCACACGTGCAAGGAGATTTTCAAGGGCTGGAATTGTAGGCTGGGCAACAAATCGAACGCCGGAGATATTTTCACGTGGCGGTGGAAGCCTAACCACTGTGATCTTCCGCAATTTGATCCCGTCAGGTTTCTTCAGGATTACAGAGGTACCAGCATAGGTATTCTACTCTCCTTTTCCTTTTTTATAGCTTCAACAGTGCATTTTTACTTGACTTAAATCATTTTAATAAAGTGGTACATTACTAAGTTACTTGGCATACAGTTGATCTGCATTGCCTGAATGTTCTGATAGGCGAGTATTCCTGTTTTTTTTTTTTTTTGTCGTAGGAGCATAAATTTAATTATGTTGTTTTCGTAAGAAATGAAAGGGAACAAATCAAAACTTTTGCCAAACCAGAGAGACTGAAATTGTACCCTTTCTTTTAATGAAGCAATTAGATTTGTAGTTTTGGGTTCGTTATTCAATAACACTGAGCTTTTTTTTATTCTAAGCAAAAAAATATAGCAGCTAGTTCGCGGAAAGTCGTGTGAATGTGAATTTGATGCTGTGCACTTTGATATTTGAAGGTGCAGTTTCGTTTCATTTTCACCTTGGGCTGCTGAAATTATTACAAATTGAAACAAAATTACATAGTCGTGTATTAACCTGATAGTGGTACAATCTTTTGAGAAACAAGAATAGGTTCTGTGGGCTCCTAATAATACCAGTTTGGCTTTTTCAATGATTTATGGTAGCTTTAATTGGTTCTTACACTGCAGGTTTTGTTGGGGATTCCTTAAACAGGAATATGTTTGTGTCACTTTTCTGCACTCTTAAAAGTGTGTCCAATGAAGTGAAGAAGTGGCGACCAGCTGGTGCTGACCGTGGATTTACATTTCTGCAATACAATCTCACCATTGCATATCATCGAACAAATCTCTTGGCTCGTTATGGTAGGTAAGCTTTATTGTTATGATGATTTGATTTTTAATTCTTATTTTCAGTTCTTGTTGGCATCATGTACGATTCTTTTATATTTATTTATTACAACATATTTCAAGTTTTAAGTAGGTAACTCAACTGGATGTTGATATGCTTTTTAAAGAGAGAAGTCATTAATGCAATGGGGCGGAGAGGAAGAATTCCCTCTCAATCACTTTTTTTTAATGAGAAATACGATAGCAGCCTCCTTCTCATTGTCTCAACATTACAAAGGAAATTGTAGGTGGAACGTATCTAATGTTACCTTATACGTTATTCTCTTAATGTATGGTTAGGACTTGGAAGTTGGAACTGCTAGAATAATGATTGAATGAACAATGGGAGGCTAACCGTATTATTGGGGAGGGTATAAAAATTTAGGGTGTGTGATGGGAAGGTTTTGCTTGGAACCCCTTTCAAAACCACTCCACTCTTATTATACAAAATCGAAACAATGGTTTATGATTTTTAGTTTTTGTTTTTCATATCCCACTCCATCCAAACAAACAATCCTTTGGTAGCTATAGAGCTGAAAGCACTATACACACACTGAACCCCTTTTCCTTATATATTTTTTTTTAAGAATGTGAATTTCCAACTTTTTTATTTTGGTATTATTGCGGACCAAGTTTCTAGCAATATTCAAATCATAATAAGTATGTTTACTGGTATTATCAAGTTTCTAGCCTCTGAAGATTGTAAGAGAAGCTGCACATAATCTTGTGACAACTGTTGCTAGATATTCTTTTGTCTATATATGTTGTAGATTGATGAGTTCACGTTTTCAGCATTTGGTAGGTGTCGTTTCGGTCTGCTTCGTTTTGTTTTTGTGATTTACTTGATTTTGTGTTGTTAATTGGATTGTAATATTTTTGAGCTGCATATAAATGAAAATTGTCACCCCCCTGTATCATGCAGATGGTCGGCTAATGCCGATGGTGGTGCATTAGAATCTCTTGGATTCAAAGAGGGTTTCAGAGTTGATGTTGATGTCCCAGAAAGCACATGGGCACAAGCTCCAAGTTTTCATGATATTTTAATTTTTAATACTGGCCACTGGTAATTTTTTATTATCTCCATATTTCTTCAATTGATGATGTGTGATTCTAGTTGCTTTCATTTCTACTTAGTTGAGCTGATGTTGTACGGGTTATTCTCTGACATTTTAGTAGATTTCATGTGACCCATTTTATGAGTTTTGAGATTCTTTTTGATTACGTAAACAGGTGGTGGGCCCCTTCAAAATTTGACCCTGCGAAGTCACCTATGCTTTTCTTCAACAAAGGTCAGCCGATAATCCCTACATTGCCTCCAGATCGTGGCCTTGATTTGGTTTTGGAGCATATGGTATGACCGAGGCATTTCTCTCTTATCCTCTTTATGATCAATCCATACATGCGATATAATATTAGAGCTCTAAACTTAGTTTATACCATTATTACTGCTGGATTTGAACAAAATTAAATCCCTTGCTTTGGCAATTTTAAAATCTCAATTACTTGCATCAATTTGTTGCATATAACTATAAAAGAAAATATCATGTAATCCTTCCTACAAGAATTGCTGCCCTATGGCTTTCTGTTATTGCTGCATGCCTAATTTCGAAGTTCTAGTTCCTTGTGAAGATGAAGAGAGATCTTTTCAGGTGGTCTCAGTCCTCAAGAGATAGGAGTTTGTTGGCTAGCAATAAAATTTGGTTATTGAATGCAGAATTTTTAAACCTGAATATTGAAAATCTTGAAGATGCTTATAGTGTTGAACTCAGTTTTATTGATTTGAGAACAGATTCTGCTGTTGTCATCAACTCTGTTGGCTATGAGTTTTTGTGGTGGCCCATCGTAATTCAACATTTTGGAATGGTTTCTTTACAGATAAAATACGTGGAGGTAAGAGCGAAATCAAATGCAGTGAAAATTTTCCGTACTCAGTCACCCAGACATTTTGAAGGTGGTGATTGGGATCAAGGTGGGTCATGCCCTAGGCTCCAACCTTTGTCAACAGAGCAGGTGCTTCCTTCAAATACTGAATCTATGGATAAAAAATTCATAAAAATATCAGGCTTGTCTTTTGTGGAAGGCTAAAATTGAGTTGACTGAATCGTAAATTATTTATCTTATCTTCTGACTGATTCAGCAAGTTGTTTCCTTTTTCATTTTCAGGTGGAAAACCTCTTCTCGGTGAAAAGTAACGGGACAAACATGGAGACTCGATTGGTGAACAAACACCTCTATAAGGCGCTTTCAGGTTCTGGTTTTGTTGTTTTGGACATAACTCACCTGAGTGAGTACAGAGCTGATGCTCACCCATCCAAGGCTGGTGGAAAGAAACACGATGACTGTATGCACTGGTGCTTACCTGGGCTCACGGATACCTGGAATGACTTGTTTGTAGTGCATCTATATAGCATCAAGACCAGAAATTGATGTTTGCCTTGTTCATATTCCACTTACAAAGAAAAAAAAAGTTGTTCATATGTTTCTCTTGTACGACGCACGTGTTTTGATGACTTGGATTGAATTACTCTAGTTCAGTATATGGATTAGTACTTCTCAATTTTTGTCTGAAGTTACAGAGTCGAATTGATGATAAGATGGTATGGTTCACACGATACATGTTTTAATCTTTGGCCATTTGAAAAATGCTGAAAAGGGATTAAAACCTTATTTTGATTCTCCAAAAATTCTTCAATTTTCATTTTACTTTCTGTTAGACTTTTATTCTTGTTTGGTCCTTCGCAGCTACAAGTCCTTGTGTTGGTGACTTGCTAGCAAGTCTAGCGATGTGGCAAATCTGATCGTGAAGATAATCACTTTATGTTGCTAAGATTAAATTATGTCACCAAATATGTTAGCAACTATGGGAGATTCTCAACAAAAAGTTTAATATCATTGTTGGTCTTTACAATTTAATTAAATTTTGGTTTTGGTCAATATAGTTTCGACCCTAGTTTTATTAGTATTTAGTTTAAGTTTAAATATAAGGATCAAAATCAAAACTTATTAAAAATATAATAATCGATAAACTTAACCAAATCTTTATGAAATGGTATGAACTAGAACTAGTAATTTGAAACTTTCATGTTTATAGAAATACAAGGATATGTTCACTTGAAAAGGTTGACTAATGATTACTAGAGACCAAATAACAACCCTAGAAATAGAACAAATTTTTTAAATTTGTAGCAGTTTGGGAATTTATTGCACTCAGCACCAAACGAAAAATCCATCTCTTTGTAAATGAACAGTAAATACATTAAATGGGATATTACTATTCCTCTATAATTTTTCTTTTAAATTCTGACGTCCCTTATTCTCTATAATGTAGGCAATGCTCGTTGCTCAATCTATCTGAACAACCCAGCTCTGTGTTCTCAATACGTCCTGTTTGAATAGCAACCAGTGTATCATACAGCTTTTGGCACACACTGTCTGCTCCTGTTTTGTATTCAACTCTGCATAATTGGAGTAGTTTTAGACCAGGTTGTAACATATCCCCCAAACATCTAAGAACATAGTCTATGATAGGGGAAGAAAATAGAAGTAAAAATGAAAGAGAGAAAAATAATCAAGATCTGTTTGTTATATTTACCCTTCATTGATTAATAATAAATCTAGTTAAAAAGAACCCTCAATCTGACTTGCCTTGTGTTATTATAGGTTACGGATGCAACAGACTTGACCCCCATGGCAGTTCCTGTGCAAAATACTTCACCAGCTTGTAGAGTTTCCTCCAATTCAATATCACGCTCCATGACCTTTTAACATAGTTCATATAGCCCCTTCCTTTGTAAGTTTTACTTCCCTTGAGGAATCATCAACAATATATATCCACACAAACGGAGTAACAACTTTACTTCTGTAAAACAGGAGCCTATTAATTGGATTGTATGAAATAAAACTTTCACTCTAGTTGGAGAATAAATGATTGAGATGCATTCAGCACAGTGAAATATATTTGTGTAACATTCAATATCCTAAACTAATTTATGGTTCATTTAACACCATAAAGTAATTTTTTTGTGGCATTCAATATCCTAAAATGTTTTTGGTGAAATTTTATCATTGAAGCACTCTTCTTAACAGCAATGAGCACTCTAAATTTAGGATATTAAGTGACACTGAAAAATACTTTAAGGTGCTAGATGTACTATAAATTATTGAAAAATACTTTAGGGTGCTAAGTACTACTAGAAAAATATTTTAAGATGACGGATGAACTACAAATTAATTTAGAATATAAATTATTAGTGAATTCACATGTTATTCAATTTATATGTCTCAAAAGAAACTAAAGGAAAAGGAATGACCTGATAACCTAAATCAGCGGCAAGTTCAATTATACCTTTCCGGGTGATCCCTGGCAGAATGCTTCCATCAACGTTACCCTACACCACAAGAAATTAATACGAAGCAAACTAAACTGAAAAATATTTTTAATTTCGTATTATTAAGATCCTATATTGCTTACATATACATCATCATCAGCTATGTATGTACGTACGTTAAGATCATATAATGATAAATAGAATTTAAGATCATTGAAATGATGTGAAACAAGGAGTAGCGTAAGTTAACATACCTTGACCACGAAGACATTGCTAGCTGAACCTTCCTCTATATGATTTGCAGTTGCAGCATCCAAGAACAAGACCTCAGAAAACCCCTCTGTTTTAGCTTCAGTGATTGCTTTGTAGATCTGCAGCAGCAGAGGAATAGACCAAAAAGAAATAAAAAGAATTGGATGATAATTGTAACTATATAGATTGTTTGGATGGAAGGAAAAGTGAGAGGAAAATAAGAGGAAATAATATTAGAAAGGAAAAACTACCAAAAATAATAGTAAAGAAAAAATTAATACTTTTGGGAGTTTTTTTTTTCTGGGTTTTCTTTCCTCAATTTTCTTCCCATAGAAACAAAGGGTAAGTGGGTGATTAATATTGTGGATATACTAACAGGGGCATGGTTGGTGATGCTATTGATTCCTCCAGTTCCTCCATGCCCAGGTATTGCTCGGAACAGCTTATCCTCCACTTTTAGGTCAAGTGGATCCTCCAACCACCTACTCCAATCAATTCTAAAGAAGATAATTGTGATATGGATACGTTAACAAAGACAAACAAGGATCAATGTTTCACATTCTTGTTAGAGATATGCTTATATTTAGTACCCGATGCTTTGGATAAGCATGATTCCAAAATGAGATACATATGCTTAGTAAAAAAATGATGACGAAACTTTGATTAATCAACAAACAAGAATAAACTTGGTTAAGGGTGAACAATAAAACCCCAAACTACGGACACCTATGAAGTGATGACTTAATATAATAATATTAACCTACCTCCTTTTGACGAGTATCCCACACCCCACACACATAAACCAAAAAATCTTTATACAGAAGTTATCTATCCTAACTAACTAACGACACCTTTAGTTCAATAATTCAGAGTATCCCCAAATTACTTTAAACTTAAGACTAACCTCTATCAGTTTTGGAGAACTAGGCTTAGAGCCCTCCCAATAAATGTGCTTAAAAAATTCAAATTCAAATTCTCCTCTTCATAGGTGTGAGACAGCTAACCATCTCAATCAACAAGTTGTTGTTGGTAACAAGTGGGCACTTTCATATCTTCAACAACAATAACAGGTTAATAGATAATTTTGAGAGAGAGAAGAGAGAGTAAGTGAACCTTGCGGTAGGAATTGACAGGAGAAGCATAAGCAAGGAAGGTGAACTCAGTAGCTGGATGGAGTCCCAAAGCAACGCCACTTGCCATCAGCAATGGCCTTATATAGAGAGATCCTTTCCCCGGCGGAGGCACCCAGCGACGGTTGGCCATTACAGTGTTCTTCACGGCATTAACAAATTGCTCCACCGAAGGGCAAGGCATGCACATTCTTTCTGCTCCCATCTTCATCCTCCTCGCATTCTCTTCTGGTCTGAACAGTAATATCCTTCCATCTTCATTCCTCCGCGCCTTTAATCCTTCGAACACTCCCTGATCAAGATTTTGTTATATATATATATATATATATATATATATCAAGTTCCTCCCCAGTAACTTGGCCTCTTTCAATTAGTTCTAGATCTTAATGCTAGTTTCTAACACCGTGTGTGCGCGCGCGTGCGTCTGTATAAACACATACATACACATACCTGAGCGTAGTTTAGAATGGAAGCAGAGGGATTGAGGGACACGTTTAAGAGAGGAGTGAGAGAGCCGTTGGAGAAATGATGGCGAAGAGAGTAATTCATGACGTACATGAAATCGGTTGGGACGAATCCAAATCCAAGTTCCTCCCACTTCACCTTTCTGCACATTTCTCCCCCTCCTCCTCCTCCTTCTTCCCTGAGTTTTTTTTCTTCTTCTTACAAAGTGAAAGTCATACAAGTAGTACAAGATCTTGAGTTTCGCTTTCCCTTTTTTCTTCTCAGAAAAGAAATTGTTGTGGTCTAATTTAATTCGAATGGCCTAAATAATTGTTAATGAGAAAAATTTAGACTACCCAAATGAACTAAACGATCAAAATATAGTTTTAGGTTATTGTAGTATTGATGATGTGAAGAGTGTTGGTGGCGGTTCATGAAACAAAACAAATATAATCACTCTTAGCAAATAAAGAACAACAAGCAATGTGTGTGTGTGTAGGAACAATGAGTTTGAGAAGAAGAAATTGATTACCCAGAGACTTGGGAAGTTGCAGTAGTAGGAATAAAAGCAGAAAAGGAATTCACAGTTTATAAGGACCTCACTTTAATCTTCTGCCTCAAACTCAATTTCCCCAATACTCTGCATTCTTCTGTGGTTTAATGGTTGTTGGGGGTATTCAAGGTGTGGAGTTGCATGAAAATAGGGTGACGGCCTATTTTTTTTTTTTTTCTTTTTTCACCATCAAGAATGGGCTTTTTATTTGTGGGACAGCCTTGATGAAAATAACGTGGATCTTACATGGATCAAGACAAATGCAAGATAAAGTTTTCGTTGTGTTGTTTTCTTACATATTGTATAATGAAAAATGTAGGCAAATTATTTAAAAATGGAAAAAACAAATAAACAGAAGAGTGGGCTAGCCCGCTGCAGGTTGAGCTTAACAGATCCAATTTAAACAAACCATACCTTTTCCAATTTAAATCTATAATTTTTTGTGACTTGGGTCTAACTCTACCTTAAGGAGGGCCATAATTTTCTTGAGATGTAGCCTAGGTGGTCAGACTTGCCTATACCTACTATGCTACTCCTTTCAGTGTAGAATATTAGTTATTTCCTGTTTGGTTGGGATAGTTGAAAAAACGATTTATGGATTCTGAAGTATGTGAGAGGGGTTTTATCTCGATTTATATGAGAATGTATTCCAAAACTCCAAAATGCATTCCCAAACAAACATGAATTAATATATTGGAATAAAAAAGTAAATTGTACCATTAAAATGGTCTAAAAATTGCTCTGTTCTTCGTTTTTAACTCTAATAAACCACTATAAATTTAAAAAGTATACACTCTTGATCTCTTATTAGGAATTGAGAAAGAGGACATATTTGAAATAAAATAATTAATGCTACACAAACTCTTATAAAGTGACTCATATTTAGTACCACAAAATTCTTCTCGAAGCTATTTGCATTATAGATCAGAGTTGTACAACTTTTTGAGGAAAAATGCATTTTAGAATTACTCATCTCAAATATAAGTCAATTATAGACAATAACTAATTTACATGTATAAGTGAAAATTGTTGTAAGTTTTGAATTTGTTATAAAATGCAGGCCCTCATTAAATATATGGAACAAATTTATTACTATCTAAAACTAACAAATGTCTTATAAAAATTGATAAATAGCACCTTTTAGAAGGCCTCTATAATGGCGAGATAAGAGAGACTACATGACATTTTTTTTTATAAAAGTAATGAATTACGAATATTATTATTAATTATATCTTACTTTTTCAGAAAATCAAAATATAAACTACTTTTATTTACTTATCTAATTACAATTATAAGTCATTTCTAATATGTTTCATCGGAATAAAAAAATTTAAACCTTACTAATCTGCTATAAAATTTATGAATTTTCTAATTTTACCTTTATTTAACATACATTACATCCTATAAAAACAAAGCTTACCTAACAATAAATTATAAATAAACGGTAAAATTGCATGTTCACACAACAAATTAATAAAGTAATATATAAATAGAACTAAAAAAATTTCTTCCTCTACTTTATAAAAATGTTCAAAGGAACTTTTTTTTATTAGTCTCTATAAATCAGTTGAAAATATTTTATAACTTCAAAAGGAAAAATGTGCAAGCTCGTCTCAACATTTATAGGGCCCATACACAGTTTAATAGCGTTTTTCACAAAATGAGATAATTTCCTTCATATATTTATCTCAACTTATATCAAAGTATTTCTCTATTACATTCTTAAACGGGCTCAACATAGTTTGTAATAACTGCATTTAAGCTTCAGATATGCTAGGAGATAGCGGCAGCGGATTAAAGACACATAGGCTTCATTAAATTGTGCTATTAATTTTAACTATAAATAGATATCACACCAACTTATCTTTAAATTGTGGTTGACTTTTAAAAATGCATAATTTTATAAATCATATTATTAAATCAAAGTACCTTTTGGTAGAATTGATGGAAAATGAATTTATAATGTATCCACTTGTGCCACAGGGTAGAAAGGGAGACATGAGATGCATTCATTATAGTGCTCACTCAGCTCCAAGACGCATTCTAGAAGGGGCATTTTAGTCTCTTTCAATAAGAAATTTGCTAGTTTAAATGAAAAATGAATATTTCTCATATTCTATTAAGTAGCAAAGAAGAGTAGAAATTAAAATTAATACATAAGGTTGAAATATACATGGTATTAAAACTCAACTTGGTTTGGGGGTCTAAATATTTAATAAGGAATTAAATGAAGTACTATGTATTTTTATTACTCTGTCATGTACTTATAACTTTTCTATGATTTAAAGAACATGTAAATCAAGCACTAATAAACTTTACATATCTTAACCTCCTTCGTCAAGAACTATCTCTGAAATATGATCAGGTGGAGATTGATCAAGAATATAAAATGATCCCTCTAAGCTGTAAGAAATCTTTGGAAGATAATCAATTACAGTATCTCTAGAGCTATATATGAAGGGCTAGCCTAACATCATGGTTGTTTAGGAACACCGTTTCCTCAATAGTACACGTAAGCCAAGATAAAACCATTTCGAAATCTGTAAATTCTCTTTGGATTCCGTAAATTCTTCTTGGAAGCTGTGAACTCCTTTCTCCCAATGGATTTTTAAATATACACATCATCTACAATATTGTCACCGAAGGAGGTGTTTAGTATCACGTCCCAAATACAAAAATTAATAGCTTATAAGCCGTTAGTAGAATAAATTACTGTGTTCATGTAACCTGTGATCCAACGCAAGTTCAAACCATTCAGGATTCCTATGAGCATTTCCAGAATTGCAAAGGGAACCAAAAACAAGCTTTGTAGTCGAAACCAGGATACTCATGCTCATACCATTATGCCACAAGTCAGATTTCAAAGGGAAGAGGACCTCTTTGTTTAATTCCCATATATATATATACACACTTTCTATATTTCCTCATCATTTCACAATTAGATAAACTTTGATCGGTTGCGATTTCATATTATATTGAAATAAAATATATTTTAATAAAAGTATTTAAATTTATGCACATGTGTTTTTTGTTATTTGATAAGCGGTAGGGTTCAGTGCAACAATGGCTGGTGGTTCGTCTCCTGCAACTATGATCCTCCCGGCAATTATATTGGCCAGCATCCTTATTGATTATATATATATATATATGTATGTATCGTAAACCTTTATATTGAGATTTGAAAGCATATAATTATATATAAGGTGGCATATATACGATCCACCACCATATAAAAATAAATTTTAGGAAGAATTCCTCATTGCAACTAAACCATCCTTACGTACTATGGGCAGTGTAGATTTACATTTTTTTCTCCTTTTGTTTTCTTAAAAGATTTATCTTAATGGCGTGTAATCTAATACAAAAATAATATCTTTAATATTAGTTTTTCAAAAATAATTTGTTTATTTAAAAATCATCAGCTGGAAACTTGAAATCCAAACCACTGACGATGTATTTAGACAGTGCAAATCACCGCATCATGAGGATAAAAAGTTGCTCCATCTTGAAGTGGGTACAACTCTTTTCAACTATGTTGTACAAAATCTTCCTCTTATAATTTACATATAGTTTAAGATATGTTGTGCCAGTGTACTTAAATAAATTTTAAATATTTTTAGACAATCCATTTTGGCGATATAATGAGGAATTTTATCTAAATTTATTGTTTTCAACATTACTATAACAAACCGTGCAGGAATTTCAAAATTTAAAATAAATCTAGGTTGTTTAATCAAGCATCAGTGACAAATACTAGCTCAGTGCTAAATATCAAATCTCATTTGAAGTGTAGATTACACATTACAAAATGAGATCATATAGTTAGTATGTAGATTAATTTTTTTTTAAGTGATTCTACAAAATTTCAAATAAGTATATGAAAAGAGTTTTATTTTGACTTATATGGAAGTATTTTTTTAAATGTATTTTTGGTATCCAAACAAGCACTTGAGGGAGTATTTTTAATTTTGTGTAGACAGCCAAAAACAATATAAATAGGGAGAATTACTTTAAAGTCCTGGGCTACGAATTAATTTCTCTAAGGTCCTAAGAGGTTGTTAATGGTAACTGTTTCATTTGTCAATGGTGCTTCTTGACTTGTTATTAACAAAACTTTAGAGTAATTAATTAGCTATCGCGGGACCTAAATGTAATTCTCCGTATGCTGCATGCATACACATAAGGATGATTTTGTGATAATCTAGTCATGCATAAGTTCAAATGGTATTGAAAATACCATTAATCGATTGCTTTTATGATGATCGTTGCTTAAAATGTCGAAATTTCACCTAAACGTCACTATTATTAATTAGCCAGTTAATTAATTAACACAAGCCACCACAAGAGACTTTTTATTGCATTACGGTTGAAATGTTGATTCACGTGCGTATTGGTAAAGGATACTAGTAATTAAATTTTGTTATAATCTTTAATTTAAAGATTTGGTTTTGTAAGTCATGGTAATTACAAACAATATTTGTTGAGGCCATTTACTTGCAGCCTGTATGATTCACTGAATCTCGGGGAATTAATGTAATGGAATTGAATATAATAACGTTTATATGATTTTATTTGGTTAGGAAAGATGATATGTAGGCAGAAAGGTGTATAGTTGGATTACAAAAAATATGAAATATGTGAGAATAATAAGTTAAAAAACAAAATTACCCTTATCCCCATACACACACACATATCATGAATTAAAATTGTATTTTTGGCCAAATTACATAACTGTTATCACAATCAGCATAATTTATATATAAATATGCTAATAAGCTAAATATAAATTTACTCGTGTGAACCAATATATTATATTTTTAAATATGTGTATAAACGCATATAAAGTGGTTTTGGCTTCAACCTGCAAAACTAATATCATCTATTTATTCCATTACTTTTTTTCCTTTCTAGTACACAACATTTCTAATTGAATTAAAATACAACAGAAATTTTTATTAATCGAATTGTGTCTAAATTTTATAATTATAGACAATTATGTATAATAATTATGACAAGTATAATTTTTATATAGTTAAAAATTGAGCCCACTTAAATATAAATATGTGTATGGTGAGTAATTGCGGCAATGATGAAACTAGTAACCATGAAGAAAATGGCAGCAAAGGAAATGAGTATAATATCTATAGGGTTTGTGTATTTCATTTAAAGGGAACTTTAACCAATTTTTAAAATTATAAGGTAATTATTATGTCTTTTTAATTGTATTACAAGAGGTATCCATCCTCATTCATTAGTCCTGATAGTGTAATCAAGATGCATCTATTTGATTAATCAAGATTACAAAATGTAATCCCTTTTATATTATTACATAAACCCAATTAAACATTGTAATAAGTTAATTGCATTGAAATTAATCCTTTTCATGGATTATAACGTTTCAGAGAAAACTCGGGAGTGCCACGATCACATGGGCAAAGATAATGGCAATCTAAACTGGGATGGAGGTATGTTAAGCATTAAAGTTTAGGGATATTCAGGTCTTCTCAAATTCATTGGAAGCAGTCAACATTTTGATGAGAGATAGTGGACCTAATCACCATCTTCGTCAGAAGATAGAAGCAACCCATACTCTACTGTATGACAATTAGAATGTAGAGCTACACCAAAACAACATGAACATCTTAAAGTGCGTTGATATTTTAGCGCGAGGAGCTCATTTGAAGAGCACACAAACATAAACTATTATGGATGTACCACAAAGTTGCAGGGAATACATTTTGCTCGACTAACTGTCGATGATAGGTGTAATCATTAGTGTTATTTGTACACTTTTATCTCGAGTTTAGCTTGCCTTTGAAATAAAAAAAAAAGTATCGAACCAAACGGGGGCCATAAAATTATCTTCCCAGCTTATCTTCCAGGCTTTGTTATGGATGATGACTGGATCTACCAAATGCCTGTACGTTTTTTCCCATATAAAAGACAAACAAAACCAAAAAAAATGCTATCACCAAAAATTAAAAATTAAAAAATCCAATATGTACCCATCGTCTGGTGAAGGTATTGGATACTCTCACTAAAGGGAGAGGGTTCGATATCGGGAAAAGTCACTTTGTTGTGGCTCCAGTCACGACGCTTGGGGAGGCATCCTAACTCCTGGATACTTAGGTAAACGCTTGAGGATAATTGACGGTTCGCCTTGCCCAACATTGATATGACCTAAGAGGAAGGGAGATTTTGCTCTGTACTTGGCTTGTGGGTGAGCCCAACCCCTGCCTAAAATTTGTGTATAAAAAAAAAAAAGAATCCAATATGCTAATGACCTGACTTTAGTTTCACGGCAGTTTCAAGATTTTGATGGAACCGGTCGTAGATACGATTATTTTTTTACTTCTCTTCGTTTTCGTTCGTTTTGTCCTGTATATTACTAATGCATTAATGGATACCAGTTGACTTCTGAAACCTCACTCTATCTTGAATCGTATATTCATATACACTTCTATAAAATATATTTGCTAATTAATCAAATTCCCCTTCACTGTCAGAAAATGTCATTTAACGACGGAAAAATTTATCGATAAATAGCCATTTTACATCAAAAAATTTTTATTTAGCGACGGAAAATATTAGCGATCCTCGTTTTAGTGACTGAAAATAGCCATTTAATGATGGATTTTTCGTCGCTAAATGGCATTTTTCTGGTAGTGTTTTATTTTCCTCAGCTATCTAGTATATATTTTAATTAATAAATAATTTCAAATTATAAAAATTATAGAAAATAAGGCAATTTTTTTATTATAAATGATGTTTGATCCATGCTTATTCTTATTTTATAAGTTCCTAAACAATTTTTATAAAAAAGTTTTGTCTGTGTATATATATCATCACTCCTAACTATATAAAACATATGCAACATTATTTTTTTTTTTGAAAAAAGGCCACTCATTTAGCAAATAAACCACACTTTTTGGCTGGAAAAATAACCTATATATATATATATGACTGATCTAATTACCAAATACCTTGGTGATTATTTTTGCTAAGCATCAGTATATCGAGGTAATCTCATTCAAAACATTGTCTAACACTATAGGTAAGTAATTATATTATATATATATTATCTATTTATATTTATATATTTTTATACATTCTTTATTTTTTCTATCTATTTTCGATCACATCATGCGAAGCAGCCGTGGAGCTAGAAGGCCTACGGTCATCAACTTCTTTTCCCGGAGAAGAAGGAATGATAGTATCTGAGGAATAAGCATAAGCGAACTCTGTGCCAGCAGCCGCGGTAAGACAGAGGATGCAAGCGTTATCCGGAATGATTGGGCCTTAATTTATAATATTACAAGGGGTTAACCCCTAAACCCATTCCCCGTTAGTAAAAACCTCAAAATGAATATCAATAAACGAAACCATCCGTTCAATTAAATCATATCAATACAAGAAGATGAGGTCATAATGATGAGATGCCATATATAAATATTATGTGAATCACCAACTTGACAAAAATTAACCAATAATAATAATTATACAAAATTTGCAAGTGGACATCATCATGAAAACATGCAATGCATATTCCAAATAATACTCTTCAAACCATATGAAGAGTAGCTGCCAGCACTCCCAAACATATCCCAATAATTGTGTGCCTTCTCCAAGGATTGTGTCTCTCAGCAGCCTCTACATATAGAGCAAAACACCTCATATGAACAATTTAAACAAGCGTATATAAAAAACTGTTTAAATTAAATCAAAATCTACTCTCATTTATGTCGTTATGATCAACCCACTACTAGAAAAATATCGTTTAAAAACAGAAAAATCTATCGCTAAATAGTTATTTTCCATCAGAAAATTTTTATTTAGCGACTGAAAATAGTCGTAAATGATATTTTTCTGGTAATGACTATAATCTTGCCAATTAGGTTTGATTTAGCTATTTGGCTCATTCCAAGCTAATTCATCTCATATCATCGTGTGTGTGTGTGTGTGTAAAGTGAGTTTGACAAAAAGAAAGAATCTTTGAAATACTACTCGCATATATAGATATTAGACTCACTTTTCTACTAATAACAACTAGGTACGTGTTTGGAATAAATTCACAAAAGTAATTTGAATAGTTTATCACAATTGATTTTTGCAAGCTAATGTTGAATGATTAAAAGTCAATTACTAAAATGTGATTTTCATAGACAAGTTTTTATAAAAATTCACTTAAAAGTAAATTTATTTGGATAATATATTAAAAATTTAATTTCAAAATATTCAAATATGAATAGAAGTAAACAAACTAGAAAAAAAAACTGTTTAAGCTTCAACGTGATTTTTGACCTACAAAGCTCTTTTATTGAAAGTCATCCCAAACATACATTTTGGCCCAAACTGATTTTTTTTTGTTCCAAAAAATGAAAAGTCACTTTTGAAGATACAAAACGCAAATCACAAACGTATCCTAAATCTCATAGCTAAGAAAATATTTGTTATAGTACTCACCGCTTAGAAGAAACGAGACATTGTTATAGAAGCGATGGTCATTATACCACAAGAAGCAATTAACTCCATAAACCTCCCATCTTCTCGTTCCCAATCACAGTTCTGAAGATCTGCAACTGAGCCTCCAAACACTTCCTGCAATCTTCCTTCCCTATATCTCTCGTGCACTGAGCCATCCCATACCTCTTCGTCACATTCACATTCAACTCTCCTCTCTCAAACATGAACTCTCTCTCCGATGCCAACTCAGCTAGCCCTCTCATGAACTCAAGCTCCTCCGAAACAACCTTAGCCTCGTCGAAATCTGTGTCGTTCGTCACCGCCACTGATGTTTCCTCCATGGTTCCGAAGAAGCTCTGGTTTGCGTACCGTAGGAAGCACCATGAGAACCACACAGACACGTCTCGGCTCTTTGGGCAATCGTCGGAGGCTACTTTGATGGAACTAAGGACGCAATTAGAACAGCTGTCGGCTGATACGTCGGCTCTGCATAATATAGAACCATAGACTCTGTTGGATTTCTTGTCTCCCACGCTGGTTAGGTAGAAGCCATGGTGGTTTATTACGTTATCAGCAAGAGAATCCAAGGTGGTTCTTAGATTGATGAGATAATCGTCGTCGTCTTCGTTAAGGGAGTTGTCGGCTTTCGAGCACAGTTTACCCCTTTGACGATTTATGTCGGCGAAGCACAGACCACCGGGAAAGAGCAGAAGGTAGAAGATGACACCACAGAAGAGAAGAGAGAAATAGAATGGTTTCATGTCTTTTGATGAATGGAAGAATGATTTAGGATAGAGAATAAGAAGGAAGAGATTTAGATTGAGGGGTCATGATTATTTAGATTGTAGGTTTATAACATATTGAAGGTCAAATAATTACTTTAATTTTTTATGTATATATTTTTATGCCAGTGTGCAAAGTCAGCTCTTTCTATGATGAAATATACATCATAGGGGATCTTGAATTAAAAAGTCAAATAAACTTTATTGTCCTTTGTTTAATGATTACGTTATAATCTTATCCAGGGAAGCAGCAGAGTCTGCAGAGAGCAACTTCAGATTTGAAATTTTCTTTATTTTTAAACAAGTCAATGTGCAACCTCAAAGGAATTTTTTTTTCATAAACAAATATTTAGAACTCCATTGGGAGAAAGAAGTTTACGGTTATATAGTTTTGCGGATTTCAAGATGGTTTTTATGGATTTCAAGATGATTTTTGCGAATTTCAAAATGGTTTTATCTCGACTTACTTGCACCGTTGGAGAAATAAAGTTCCCAAACAAGATAAGTTAATTATTGTTAAAATATATACTCTAATTGTATCGTATAATCTAAACTCTTCAAATAAAAATACATTAACTAATATCTTTTTAATTCTTTGGTTAATGGCTCATTAGAAACGCTTCACG
Source organism: Vachellia pachyceras (assembly GCA_025593235.1). Taxonomy (NCBI): domain Eukaryota; kingdom Viridiplantae; phylum Streptophyta; class Magnoliopsida; order Fabales; family Fabaceae; genus Vachellia; species Vachellia pachyceras. The sequence continues at coordinate 7,197 of JANTPZ010139663.1, read as the reverse complement.
TGTTATTTTGCTTTTAAGAAAAATACACATCTTAACCCTGTTTAGCTGATGAGTTTTTGTTTTTCTCAAATTAAAGGGTTTATTTTTTTCTTAAAAACAAAATAAATGTGAATTGTTTCAAATAAATCAACAGCGCTAACTAGAATTAAATATCTAAGTTGTTGAATTTTTATTTTATATAGTTCGGACAATGTGACACCCTTAATTGTATGTCACAGTATTTCTCTAATTATTGTAGATTGACTTAGTTCCATCCCTTTAAACTAGCTCTACTCTTGTTTTTTTACAAGTCAATATGTTTTTGCACTGAGAATGAATGAGAGGGAGATGGTTAGCAATGATAGTTCTTGTTTGGAAACACTTAACTCTCATTCAAAAGTACGTTTAATTAACAGTGTTTTTCCGTAAAATGAGACAATCTTCTCCACATATTTTACCTCGGCTTGCGTAAAAGTACATTTATACCGCTTTTCTATACAGATCCTATAATTAACAGCAAGAATAATATGTAAAAATTATTAGAGGACTTAGTCGAGATTTAAAGAAATAAACTTATTAATTACTAACAAGTTCTCAGGAATAACTAAGACCACACAATAATAAGTTCTAATTAAGAAATAACAAATTAAAATTTCACTTGTCATAAGAATTTTTTGTAATTAAATCTTTCATTAGAACCTCATGGTAATTCCTCTCAATGATGTGTTTGGGAATTCCGTTGGGAGAAAGGAGTTTGTAGATTTCGAGATATTTTACGGATTTCAAGATGGTTTTTGTGAATTTCAAGACAGTTTTTACAGATTTTAAGATGATTTTGTCTCGGTTTACCCGTACCTTGGGGAAACGGTATTCCCAATCAAACACTATGGCCCTGTTTGGCAAGCAGTGGCTTATTTTCATAAGCACGTTCAACAGTGCTTTTCCGCAAAACGAGACAATCTCCTCCACATATTTGCCTCGACTTGTGTGAATAAGCACTTATAAGTGGCTTATGGCAGTTTGCCAAACGGGTTTGAGGGAACGAGCTTTAGACATTTAATTTGAGAAAGAAGTATGAGAGCTTGGTATACAAGGCTGGTTATAATATATACAAGAAGTAGAAAAAGGCTAGAGTGGTGGGTGACGATGACGCTGAGGGAAGACGATGGGCCTCCATGAGCACTATGTGAAGCAGATGATTGATTGATTGATTGATTAGATGAGAGTGGATATCTCATTAGCCTTGAACTTTCTCACAAGGTTCCAAAACTTTATGGACTACTTGTGATTGCCACAAACAAATAAATTAATATACACATCGTCACCCCCACACTCAAAAAAAGGGGCGCACACATGTATACAATTAATTTTCAGGCTTCTGATAATATGCTGATCATCATGCTTTTGCAGATTCCTTGCTGATATTGAAAACAAACAAGTAGTTACACCTTAGTGAGCGAAAATATGGTGCATAGAAGAAATTTTTGGTCTGTAAATTAAGTCATTTGATGGGGCATTCATGAACTTCTTTCAAATCTTACTGCTGTTACAATTTATCAGGGCAAGACGAGAAATCTAATATGGTGTTTCTCTAAGCTTTTAAATAAGGACAGAGTTGAAAAGTGTTTTGTTTTCAGACAAAATTAGTTGATCGTGCTCATCCTCCTTTAGTTAGGCAAGATTACGTATAATATGAACTGGATGGAGGAATAGGTAATAAACCATTTGCAGAGAAATCAAACATTGAGTACGGATGGAGCTGCTCACTTTAATTGCTATTTCTAAAATCAAACAGGCTATATTAGCCTGTTCGGCCAAGCGTTTGCGGGAGAAAAGTGATGGTATCGGACACAAACGCTAGGTGAAGGAAATTCTTGGTGTTTGGAAAAGTCATTTTGGCCCAAAAGCAGTTTCAAGGCATAAGTTATTCCTTTGCATGCGCATGGTAAGGAAAAAGAGGAAAGAGAGGGGGAAGGAGTATAAAAGAAGAAGAGATACAATCAATCAATAAGGGTATTTAATTTTATTTTCATCTTAAAATTATCATAATCTATATGAATGAAATTTTTTTGCCAACAATCTATATGAATTATCACATTTTGTCCTCAATATGAGAGCAACAAGACTTATTGGATAGATTATAAAAAGTTAAATAAATTACTTAATTATAACAAATATTCTAAAATGCTTATTCTTACTATTAAATAATATAATATATATACGTATTAACTATTTTATCATTTTATTTTTTATTTGAAAATTATCACAATATATAAATATAATGCATGCATGCATTGTTTAATATGATTCATACCGCCTAAACTTACTTCTCTAACATTATGCAAACATTTTAGGTGAAGCTCCTTATATATTCATTATAAGAAGTTTTCCAATTACAAATGATCATATATGATATTTATGAAATACTGTCATTTAAATATAAAACTACATGAAAAAATAGGATATATGATCATATGTGATTGAGATATTCAAATACTTTTATTTTTTAATGGCATTTAATTTACATATATTTTCCTTTATTTCATTTTTATCTTTTATCATTTTATTTTTCTTTAATTTTATCACAATATATAAAATAATATATATTATTTAATGAGATTCATGTCTTTTTAAATCATTTTTCTTTAAAAGTCACTTCTCAAATGTTTATCCAAATAAGTTTTTCTTTTTTTTTATAAAAAGTCACTTCTCCAAAGTTTAACCAAATATAAATCACATTCTGTCTTTTAACTTCTATCCAAAATTCTTTTTTCAAAATACATTATACTAAAAGGTCACTTTTTCTACCATTTATTCAAACGGATTCATAATCATATTTGTAAGCAGTCTATCTTTTGTAGAGATGAGAATATAAGTTTGAATCTTGAGAAATATATGGATGATAACATTTATGTTTGGGGATAGCCTTGAAAGAATTGTTTCCCACTTGTCACTTATCCTTATTATAATAACCTCAAAGCATATTACATAATAATGACTTCTTCGCTACTTAGTCAGTCTCCTCTAACCAAAAGCTTTTATCAAGAGTAATTTCAATATTTTAAAAATACCTAATTCATATTAAATTTAATTAATTCACATAAAGTTCTTATCTTATGATTATAATAAGATTGAAGGAAATAGTTTGTAACTCAACTGCCCATTTTGTTTGTTCACACACACACTTTGAAAAGACAAATAGAATATTAGGCTTTATGAATGTAGCATGAATCAATATTTTTTCTAGGGAAATTTATTGGGAGGTCCTAAATAAGGAACTTATTTAATGAATAGTCCTAATTTTGAAAATATTTATCAAAAAGTCCCATTAACAACATGAGGTGTTGTCAATATAGTGCATGATGTTGTCAATGTATAGGACCTCATGTTGTCAATGGGACCTTTTGATAAATATTTTAAAAATTGGAACCATTCATTAAACAAGTTTTTTATTTGGGACCTCCCAATAAATTTCCCCTTTTTTATGCGCACGTATCATTCTATTTGACGTACCATTGAGTACGAAATATATATACCTCCCTTAACAAGAATTTAATGCAAAATTCACTTCGTTGTGACCCTTTCCCCCTGGATTTATTTATGTTCGTTAGGTTCTCATGGATCGAATTAAATATCAAACGCACTACTATTATAATCATAAGGAAATAGGCCCATTATTACGTCCATCGGGCTTGTGCCAGGCCTTTAAACTTTTGGATTATTATATAGTTAAAGTTAATTACTTTTAGGAGAATACATCAGTTTTAGATCATAGTCTGATGATTACTATTTCGGCATCGAGAGAGCTCAATCGAGGGTATCAAAACCACATGTACAGTTTATAATAGTCTGGGCCCCATTACAAAATGTAACCGTTGGACAGTTTTGATATTTTTTTTCACTAATTTCAAATGTGCATGAGTATTTTTCACCTTCGAACAGTATATGATGCTAGAAGCTCTTTTAATAGAAATTTTATGGATATTTTTACACATTAACCCATTTTTTTAAAAAAAGGTGCAAACATGCGTATGATTGAGTCCAGGACTATTTACTGTTAAGGACGCCAAAATTTTCAGGGTAAATGTACAAATTTATCAATGAAGTTGTTAGCCATGTATTAGTGTAGGATTTGGCCAAGAGGGGGTGAATTGGTCAGATTTAGAAAATTAAAATCACAAACGCAGAATTAAAATGAAGTTACCGATAAAACAGAGAGAGATGAACACGAGCGATTTATACTGGTTCGATCCACCTGACCTATGTCAAGTTCTCAGAGCACCTCTGACAGTTCCAATCCATTAACTAATCACAAATTGGCCCACCGAGCCTTTACAACAAGGATTCTCGCTCCCCCTCACATTTTGCATGAAAACAGAGTCCCACACACTCTGTTTTTCCATCTCAACTCAGCCAAACAACCTCAAGATCCCAACCTTGGGTTTCTCACAAGAATACAATGAGAAATATCAATATTCACTCTCTGAAAGGAGTATATGGATAAATACTAAAGTTCACAAAAATTATGAACAAATTGACAGAAAGCATTGATAGAGAATAACAGCGTATTAAGTTCGTTCTTCGTCATCTCTCTTTCTTCTGTCATCAAAGCTCCTTGATTTATGGTCGAGATTAAATTCAATAGCCGTTACACAGAGTTTGAATGCCCATTAGAGAGAAGCTTGTAACGTTACTCACAGCCGCTATGTTGATGGTCTATCATTAAGGCTTGTTATTCAGCTGTCGACGGTGGAGCTCAGATTCATTTTTCATATGACTTGAGCTTTTTAATGAAAGGACTATAAAGCATTTATTAGAGCAGATCAAATTCAAAATATGCTAAGCATGAAAGAGGAAAGCTTCAGTAGATGATAGGCTAGCTATGTCAGAAAATAAGGAACTCGAGTTTTCAATATCTCATGACTCGAGTTCTGTTACATAGAAATTAATGGCTCAGTAGTGAAACTTTCAGTTGTTATAAACATAACTCGAGTTTGCAATGAAAGTTCTGAAAGATAGTTTGAAAACTTTTATTTCAAACTTGAAGTTTTGAAATCAAGTTTTGAGTTGCAATTGTGAAACTTAAAGTTTGAAGAAAGAAGGACTCTAGTTCTAAAACGTGTGAAAAAAACTGTTCAGTTGAAGAGGTCCTCGACACTCGAGTTCAGAATCTCAGGAACTCGAGTTTTGAAAACTTCCAGTGAGGACTCGAGTTTGAGAATCAAGTTTTTGAACTGATGAAATCTTGGAAGGCATGGAACTCGAGTTTTGAAAAACAGAGAACTCGAGTTCTGTGAAAATTTTCAGTCAGAACTTCCAGTCTTGTAATCAAGTTTTGTGGGACAGTTATGGAACTCGAGTTCTAAAAAACCTGAAACTCAAGTTTTATATCATGATATCAAAAACAGTTTTGAAACTCTAGTTTTGAACAACTTGAAACTCGAGTTTTATAAAAGCAATTTTCAGAGATGAAGTTCATAAGCCTAAGACTCAAGTTTTGGAAATATGGAACTCGAGTTCTATGAACTATAAAATATAACTTGAGTTTTCCCAAGCTTATGACTTGAGTTTTACTGAAATATTTGTTAGAAGATTCAATTCAGATCACAAAACTCGAGTTTTGGTAAATGCATAACTCGAGTTTTACTTCATGAGTTCAATTTGCACAGGTCATAGTCCAGCTTTCAACACCTAACTCAGCTTGCAACGGCCATAACTCTCAATTCAACTCCAAACCTTGTATATAATATATCAATGGAAAACCCTGTATGTCTACTTTCACATGAAACAAGAATCAGTTCCAAATCTGTTGTATAAAGAAAGTTATGACAGATACAATAAGCAAAGGTCACTGATAAAACGTTCAATTCGACCACCATATTTTGAAAATCATATCTCATTCATATTAAATGCTTTGATGCTGATTTTGGTGTCTATAAACCGCATTTTGAGTCTAGTTTCATATGAAATTGGTTTCATGTCAATCAGACTTGTAGTTTGAGAGATATGAGCAAAATACCAGATATATGTTAAGCTGATAGAGAATAAAGGAGCCAAAACTCGAGTTTTGAGTCCAAGAGGTTGACACGCGAGTTTTGATGACCCAGAATGTAACGTCGCATCATCATAAAAAAAATCAGATCAGAGAGGGAGCAGCTTTCTTTATGGAATGGATGAAATGATGAAAAAACAGAGAAATGATAGCATGGCTGGCGTGAAGGGAAGGGAAATAGGAAGAGTAAGGGAAAGGTTCTGATGGTTGTTGAAGGAAGATGAAAAAAAAAATAATAAAGGGCACCGGTTGTGGGGGTTATAAATACCCCCACATGCACTCTCAACACACACTTATTCACATATCACACACGCCCACTTCCAAGAGAGAGGGGCAGCGAAAGAGAGGGGAAAAGAGAGAGAGAGAGAGTGAGAGAGAAAAGTGGAGGGAGATATTTCCCAGTCTAAAGGTTCTACTTACGGGATTATTTAGATTAATTGTGAAAAACTGTTGATTTTGAGCACGGGGATTTCTGTTGTGATAGTGTTGTCTTTGCTTGGCGAGAGGTAACCACTTTCCACGTATCATATATATATATATTGATGATTAGCTTTTGAGTTAATTGAAATTATGCTCCGATGATATGATATATGGATTCTATATTAGAAAAAAAAATGTTCAGTAGGACTGATGATTTCTGGAGAAATATATTTATAAATATGAAAAGAAATTTATGGATGGTTATGGCTGCATCCAAGAGAGCTAAACCGTTAGGTGGCTACGGCTGCACCGAAACGGATCATATTTGATACATGCGATGCTGGTGGGTGGCTACGGCTGCATCCACATGATCAAACCGTGAGGTGGCTACGGCTGCACCAAAACGAACCGTTAAGTGGCTACGGCTGCACCGAAACGGATGATATGTGGTTAAGAAAGCACTGGCGGGTGGTTACGGCTGCATCCACAGGGCAACACCGTTAGGTGGCTACGGCTGCACCGAAACGTATGACATCTAGTTAAGGAAGCACTGGTGGGTGGCTACGGCTGCATCCATAGGAGCAACACCGTTAGGTGGCTACGGCTGCACCGAACGGCTCTTATCTGATTATTGAGATATTGGTGGGTGGCTACGGCTGCATCCACGTAAGCAAGACCGTTAGGTGGCTACGGCTGCACCGCAACGGGGATAATTTATTAAGTGCTGGTTTGTTACAAAAAAAAAA
>JANTPZ010139660.1:0-22607 GCA_025593235.1 Vachellia pachyceras | reverse complement strand
TGCCATACTTGCAGGTTTGGAACCTGTGGCAGTTCTATGTGAAGTTGTAGATGATGATGGTTCCATGGCTAGACTGCCAAAGCTTCGCCAGTTTGCAGAGCGTGAAAACTTGAAAATAGTTTCTATTGCTGACTTAATAAGGTATCTGTTTTTGTTGCATGGAAGATGTACCAAGACAGTTGTTGCATGCATATCTTTGTTGTCGTTATGTTTAGATTTTACATTTACACAGACACCAATATTGAAAATGTTGTTTGATTTTCGACTTAATTCTAACCACTTTATTAGAATCTGAATCTGCTGGACTTCTGTGATTTTGATTTTTACGATCTGTGTCATCCTTGGGAAACTGTTTTTACATTGTAACATGTTAGTAAACAAGAATTATTAGCCATAGTATAAGGGAATCCTCAAATATTTCTTTTTTATGGACCTGCATCAGATTAACTAAACAAACAAACAAACATAGCTCAAGGAAAAAAAAAATTCATTATTTACTTGGTCATGTCATCCCTTTTTCCTTTCCCCCTCTGGATTCTGCTGTTGCTTATTTACTCATCAAGGAGATCAACGCTTAATCTTATGGCAGATATAGAAGGAAGAGAGATAAATTAGTATTTCTTGCTGGTGCTGCACAAATACCTACAATGTGGGGGCCATTCGCAGCTCACTGTTACAGATCACTTTTAGATGGGATGGAACATATTGCAATGGTTAAGGTTTGGAGTTCTTCTGCTTCCATTGAACTTATAGACTCATGTACATAATAATTTACCAATATGTACGCATAAGCATTGTGTCATATTTATTTTGTCTAGTGTAAATTTCACTGTTTACACCTATGGCTTAGCCTTAGTTTGGTGCTTGTAATGATCGAAACCACTTGGATTTTAAACCCATGCTAGTATTCATGAATTTTATGAGGAATTGCCTGCACACAATCATCCCAATGCTTATGTTATCATTTAATCTTATCTACGAAGACAGTGTAAAGGTGGCCAAATGGTAGACTGATACCTACTCAATGGGTAGCTTAAGATATCTAATACAATTACTGCCACTTCTGTTCTCTTCATATCATCCTCCATCTCTTCAGAAGTAGATATTGGTATTGTTCCTTTTAGATTAAGGTCCTTAAAATTGAAACAAATTCAAAGAATGATAGTGTTTGTTCAACTGATTTATTTTGTATGTGTGGCCTGCAGTGTTGTGATATCATGTTGCCTTTAAGAAATGGGTGCTTGGCAATTCATATCTAAGCTAGTGAACTTTGCAAAATTAGTCTCAAAGTCTTGTATTTGGATTTTATTTGTTCATTAGTCAATTATATGCATTATTTTTGGTCATATCTCTTTTTTTTTTAAGCAGGGTGACATTGGGGATGGAAAAGATGTTCTCGTCAGAGTGCACTCTGAGTGTCTCACTGGAGATATATTTGGATCTGCCAGATGTGACTGTGGACATCAGCTTGGGCTCGCGATGCAGCAGATTGAGGCTGCTGGCAGGGGTGTCCTGGTATATCTCCGAGGACACGAAGGAAGAGGTATTGGTCTTGGCCACAAGCTTCGTGCATATAACTTACAGGATGATGGACGAGATACTGTAGAAGCCAATGAGGAGTTGGGATTACCTGTTGACTCGAGGGAATATGGCATCGGTGCGCAGGTAATTAGCTTGAAGTGTACTTTATGAATAGAGTATCCAACAGCATCAACTACTTCTTAGCATTTCATGTTGATTTACAATCAATGCTTCTATTCTTCGGTAGAGCCAGAATAAAAAATGCTTGGTAGATCAAGTTAATCAAAAGGAGAGAGATAATTACGCATGTGGAAGAGATCATTGGAAAGAGGTTCCAACTAGAATCGTTACTCTGCCCACCAGAAGTTGACTTCATCTAATGAGGCCTATCATCGTTGAGGCAAAATTGAGCTTTTGTCTACCTAGACTTGGCTCATGTTTGCACACGAAGGGTTATATGCCTTACATGCTGAAATGTGTTCTTCATAATTAATTCGATTTGTATGTCTGTTGTAGATAAGATTTATCTGAGTTTCTTGATATTAACATTCCATGCATGCTCAACCCCCATAACTAGAGATAACATTTCAACAATGTTTTGTCTGAATCCCAACTTGCAGATCTTGAGGGACTTGGGTGTTCGATCGATGAAGTTGATGACAAACAACCCGTCGAAATATGTTGGGCTCAAAGGTTATGGTTTGACAATTTCTGGCAGGATCCCATTAGTAACCCTTATCACAAGGGAAAACCGGAGGTATTTGGAGACAAAACGTGCCAAAATGGGCCACATTTATGGTTTGGAATTCAACAACCAGCTGAGCAATTATGCAACTAGCAATGGTAAAGTCAACGCTGATGAATATAATAATACTGTTCCTGACTCATAATCTCCCTGCTTTCAAATTTTCCATGAGACAGAAAGCAAAAGAGGAAAACTTGGATATAATGTTTCAGATGTTTACTGTCTAGTTCTTCTATGAGAACATGATAGGTGCAGAATTTTTTTTTTCGTTCTTTCTTTTGAAAAAAAAAATGTTAAGGGAATTGGTAGCAAATTCTTGATAGTTTTCAGTTCGAAATAGGTGAATTCAACAAGTGAGAGAGAAACATGGTTCTATTAGTGGTTTGATTTTTCTGGGGTTATGTTTTTTCCCTTGGTCCTTCCTCAACCAAGCTCAACCTGTTTGTATGTAAGCTTGAAAACTTGTAAATGATGCGTATTGTTCATGGGCATATATTTCCTGTTCAGGTTTCTGCTTTTGTTATAGTACACGGAAAAAAATATTATTGAACATATGTTCGACTCCCAATCAGGCACAATTACTCTACCGGAGCTGCTTCCCACCACTCGATCCTCCGCCTTAACCACTATTCACTCTAAGACGCAAAGAAGCAATGTTCACTGTTCATATGTCCTCATTCAATGTCTTATAAACCACGTGTACTTCTCCTATCCACCTACGGTTTTAACTAAATCATCAGCGGCTTATATTTTTAACTTTATATCATTTTTAATTATATACAACTTAAGTCCATTTATTATAATTAAATACGTACCATTGTGGGATTGAAATTTAAAAATATTGAAATTCAAATTAAATTTGGTATTTATATTTAATCTCTAAAATTGAAATGAATAAGAAAATCACTTTATTTTTTATCAAAAAAAAATTTCTATCTTTAAATTTACAGGATTCAAAGCTAACAACTTTGCCGTTAGTGCTAGCCTTGCCCTCGAGATCGGCGTGATCATCATGGGCCCTTCTCAACGGCTCTCTCCACCTGCTCTTTTCTCCCTCCTATAAATACTCTTCATCCTCTCTTCCTCCTCACCAGTCACTCATCTCTGCAACTCATCACTCTCGAGTCGCAGTCTCACGGACTACACACTCTCCAGAATTTCAGTTCTATTTCTCACTCTAAAATGGCTCGCTTCTCTTCCGTGTTGGTGTTGATGCTGGTGGTTCCCCTGTTGTTGAGTCTCGCATTGGCTCGATCTCCGGCTTCTTCTCCCAAGATCTTGTCTCCTACTGGATCGCCGTCTCTGGCTGCCTCACCTAAGGCATCTTCTCCGTCGTCTCCTCCAGAGTCGCCCGAGGAAGGTCAGGCAATGTCTCCCTCCTCGATCTCTTCTGCTACGCCATCAGAAGCGCCAGTACCGGCGGTAAGCAGCGCCGATCTGAATAGGCTAGGCATCGCTGGATCTGTTGCTGTAGTGGCCATGGCTGTGGCTTTGGTGATGTAGAGATTGCAGTAGGGGTTAAGTCGTCGTTATTGATCCTTAAATATGGAGTGCTGCTTTCCATTTTCAAGATTTAGATGTTAGATGATTCATTCATTTGATTTTTTGTGTATGGAATTTTCTATGTTGAATTACAAATGGCATTCTGTATTTTCAAAAGTGTTTTTCGTTCTCCTTTAATTTTTGGAATTTCCAGATATCACGATTTTCAAAACCTGCTTAGGAAAAGTGAAGTTACTGACGAGTGTTTGTAATTTATAATGCAAATTCAGGAAGCATTTTAGAAACAGAACCCTCCAGCCAGCCCAATCGTAACAAGTCACAGAACCAAGTAATACCCAAACCCAAACCCAAACCCAAATTAAACACACGTTGAGATCAAACTGAATACTTAGTTGATCAGAGCATCAAGTTCTCAACTATTTTGAATGTCATAACTATTTTTGCACATTCTCGGTTCATAGGTATTTTTTGCACAATAACCCTTCCAAAAAAATTAAAAAAAAAAATTTCGCCCTCCATACCCATAGTTATGGACTCACCCCCTCCCCCTACGGTAGTTTGTTCGAAAAACCTCACATCTATTTGCAAAAAAAAAACACTTTCATGTAAGTGAGATAAAACTCTACCCGCATATTTATTTAAAATTCCGTAAAATCACTGCAATTCTAAATGGATTTGGACGAAGTTTGTTATGGGAATATTTGAGCCATTGGCCTCTTGGATTCCAAAAAAAACAATACCATGTTTTATAAATCATTCTATTTGAAGTTACACACACAATTAAAGAACCTCAGCTCCAATTTTTTTTAACAAACAATCATATTTGCCAATTTCATTCCTGTGTTAAAATTCTTAGAACTTTTTTACCATAATGATAAAGACAGCTTAACATATACTATGCATTAAGAAAAATAAGTACGTAAAGTTAATATGTTAATATGTAAAAGTACCCTGATCATTAATCAAAAGTACATCTAGCATGATATGCATTTTAGAGTTGCAACAATACTCATAAAGGTTTAAATGAGAGAAAAATTGTCAAAACCTTTAAATTTGTCAAAATGGTGTAGGTCAAATTACAAAAAGTAACTGTGTTCAATTATATCTAATGATATTGACATTTTTTTCTCCCAATTTAAATATTTATGGATATTGCTACACTTTCAAAATACTAAAGTATATTTTTAGTCATTTATCCTTATATCATGTTTCACTTTAATTCCTTAAGTTTAAAAAGTCCACTTTTAATTTCTCAAACTTCACACCGTTAGTCTCTTTTAAATGAAATTACTGACTCATCAAACTTAACTGATAACTGTGTAATAAAATATTGATAAAGCATGTTCACATTTTAATTTTAATTTAATAATACAATAAATCTTATATTTAAATTGTGTAAAATTAAAAATATTTAAAATAAAACAACTAAATCTTGTTTATGCGAATTGTTTCGGCCTTGTAGGTTTTCCTTCGACTCACCTTTTATATCAATTATTCCAATCATCTAGCATTTTTATGTTTTCCTGTGGCCCATCCTTGTTGCAAAGACAACAAGACGTGTGCATACATCCATTCTCTGATCAAATTCTCTTATGCCCCATTTGGTATGTAAGAATTGAAGGTATAGAAATGGAATTAGAATTGAATTCCATCTTAAATGATTGTTTGGTATGACTGAATTGAATTCCATATGGAATTCAATTCAATAAAAAAGGGTTCAAATGAATTCCATATGCTCACCCATAGAATTGATAAAATTCTATGGAATTCAAAATGTAACCTTCCCATCATCCCGAGCAAGGTTGACCACTGCATCGCCGAGGACGCCTGACCACCGCATCGCCGAGAACGTCAGACCACGGTGTCAGTGAGCACCTCCGACCATGATGTCAGCGAGCACCTCTGCGACGACATTCTCTTCATCTTCGTCTCCGACCCTACGACGGCATTCGCTTCGCCTTCGACCATTCACAACGGCGCCAAATCTTGACGGCAACAGATCTTGAAGACGACATATCTTCGACTATTCACAATGGCGACTCCGACTTCGACAGATCTGCGAGATCTCCCCATTCAACTTCGACTCCGACTCTGACTTCAAGATCTACAACAGAGGGTTGAGGTTATGTGGGTGGTCGGTCGGATGAGCAAGAGTGCTCGATCGGCCAAATGAGTAAGGGTGCTCGGTCGGTCGGATGAGCAGAGGGTCACCGACGATGTGGTGGATGGTTGGTCGAAGATTGTTCGGATGGAGGGAGCAGTGACAAGGGCATTTTGGTCCTTTTACGTGAAAAATGAGATTAATTTCCTAGACATACCAAACGTACTTTTAAACTATATATCTATTTTCATATACATATCCATTTTTAATTCCATCCAAATCAATTCTGCGTAACAAATGGGGCATTAGGGAGTCATCTCCTTGGATGTTTTGGACGAAAACAGAGTTTGCGCGTTCGACTCTTCTTCGTCCTGCCTTGACCTCTTATTCTTCTTACTCTTGGCAGACACTAATGGACCACTGAGAGGCTCGCTAAAGCCTCCCGTGCTCATCTCCATCTTCGACGACGAAGATTCCAGCTGGTTTTCTTGAATCCCCATTATACTATTATCAGTGATGACGACCCATATTCTGTGGCTATCTATGTAGTTTATAATCCAGATTTTGAGTGTTTAGAGTAAATGGTTTTGGGGGGTGGAGCTTCAATTGGAGAATGGAGGACAGTTGATATATTAATAAGTGGAGAACACCTTGGAGAAAAAGAATAAATTAAGTTTGATGAGTCAATAATTTCTGTTAAGAGAGATTAACAGTGTTAAATTTGAGGCACTGAAAATGCACATTTTAAACTTAAGAGAATGAAGTAAAATATGAATAAATATAAAGAATTAAAAGTATATTTTAAACCTTTCAGTATATGATTTTAGATGCACTTTAGATAAAAATTCATGAGTATTTTTACCGTTTAATCCTAATTAATATTGATAAAAAAATATACTCATACACCCCAAGTTGGGTTGAGACTGGGTTTGATAACAGCCTAGGGAAACATACCAATACCACTTAAACTCTTTAAAAGTTATTTAATTTTTTAAAATAAAAAAAATTAAGTTGTCTGATTTATAAATTTATACATAATATAGGACATATAAATATTTTAAAATATAAGTTTTAATAAAATAATTTTTTTAATTTTTTTAATTTTCTGAAAAAAAAAAAATCAACTGATTCAGACCGTGTATGAAAAGTCTCAACTTATCATCATTGAAAGGCTTTAGTATTTTTTGATATCATTTTCCTCGGCTGGTAGTTTGACGTGATTTTCTCATTAATATTAAAGGCTTTTAAATATGATGATGGATCCATCATATAATTGAAAACAAAAACAGACAATATTTTTGTAGGAAAGCGTAGCTATACGCAGTTATCCCATTGGACACCCATGCTCTCTTAGACGGATCTACATGTATCCGGACGGATGTAGTTGCACCCCTAACTTTTAGAAAATTAAGTATAATTAGTACTATGTGATTTATTTTGCACCCCTCATTTCCTAATTTTGAACCAACTAAATTTTTGCTCAAGTTCTTCTCAAAAGATACTAAGAGTAAATCTCATTTATCTTCTCAAAAAATAGTTTGCACCCTCTGAGTTAGGTCCTCTGTGCTCTTATCATGAATGCATGATGGCAATGTGCAAGTTTAATGAATTTTTACCCATTTGAAATTAAAAGAAACATCTTCAACCATATGTTTTATAGGATAAATGTAGCTTTAAATTATCTCAAAAAAAGAAAGAAAGAAAGAAAATGAAATGAAAATTCAAATCATTTAGCTTTTCATCAGTTTAACAAAACCATTTTATGACATAGTGCGCAATTCGGTGAATCGGACTCTTTATTATCACAATCCTCACTCCGTGAATCTCCGACAGCTATGTCGACGACGACGACGCAGAAACATGATCAGCTTCTTCACTTCGTTTTGATTCCTTTAATGGCGCCAGGTCATCTTCTTCCCATGGTGGACTTGGCCAGGCTGTTGGCTCGCCGGCCAAATGTTAAGGTCACCATAATGACCACACCTCTAAACGCCGTTCGAGTTCAAGCAACTATTGATCGAGAGATAGCACAGTTCGGATCACCAATCACCTTTCAACATTTTCGACTCCCAAATTCTGAGGTTGGTTTACCAGAAGGATGTGAGAGCTTAGACACTCTACCCTCCGTGGATCTTCTACTCAACTTTGTGAAAGCTTTGTGTATGTTGCAGGAACCAGTTGAAGAGCTCTTCGAAAAGTATATTACTCCTAAATCCTCCTGCGTCACATTTGACAAACACCTTCCATTTGTAGCTGATATTGCTAAGAAGCTTCAAGTTCCGAGAATAACATTCGATGGTACCAACTGTTTCACTCTGTTATGTAATCACAGTCTGTATAATAATTCTCAAGTCTATGAGAACGTGTCCGAATCAGAACCAGTCTCACTCTCCAACAAGGACGACTTGGATAAGTCCCAGAGAGGCAAACCAGACTCGAAGGAGGAAGAAGGTCATCAATATCTGAAGTGCTGGCTTGATTCATGGCCTGCAAGATCTGTGATCTATGTCTGCCTTGGAAGCTTGAACGGTGTAGCACCAGAACAGTTGATGGAGCTAGGTTTGGGACTGGAAGTTACAATGAGACCCTTCATTTGGGTGCTGAGAGGAGCATACAAGAGTGAGGAAATGGAGAAGTTAATGAAGGAAGATGGATTAGAGGAGAGGGTGAAAGGAAGAGGACTGATAATGAGAGGCTGGGTTCCCCAAGTTATGATACTGTCACACAAAGCAATAGGATCGTTCTTAACGCATTGTGGATGGAACTCAACTCTTGAAGGGATATGCAGTGGAGTGCCATTAATAACATTTCCTCTATTTGCAGATCAGTTTTATAATGAGAAGGTGGTTGTGCAGCTGTTGGAGATAGGTGCGAGTGTGGGAGTTGAGACTGCTGTGCATCTTGGGGAAGAAGGCAGGTGTGAAGTTCAAGTCAAGAGGGAGAAAGTGAAAGAGGCAATAGAGAAAGTGATGGGTGAAGAAGATGATGAAGAGAGTGAGAGTGTAAGAGAAAGGGCAAGAAAATATGCAGAGACAGCAAAGAAGGCTGTGGAGAAAGGTGGATCTTCTTGGCTTAACTTATCGCAGTTTATTGAAGATATAAGACAAACAGGTCATGCAAAGGGTTGAATGTGGTGATGATGATGATGGTGAAGCTGAACCGCACATCCGTGACCAAAGCCATATGCCTTAATTTGCCTTTTTTTTTTGGGTAGTGTGTGGGAGGTGGGGAAATTTCTAAAATCTGTTTATTGATTCCTATAATATATTGATTTTTATACTTAATGCAATTTGTGTGCATATATGAAATAGAAAGCTTCAACACTTTTCATGGCAAATTATATATTGATCTCCTATGGGGCAAAACTTTGAAAAGGGTAGCATAACTCATTTATATAATTTGATTATATTAATTATATATGTTAATTAGTTAACATAATATATTTTTTCTTATTATAGCATAATTATTTTCCTTAATTCCATCACTTCCTCTTTTGTTATCATTGAGGATGCATCAATAGAGATAATTTGAAAAAATGATAAAAATTAAAATTGGATCATACATTAAGAATTAATGTAGATCAACTCTCCACTTATATCCTATGTTACAAATAAGATGAGTATACGCACTATACAACATGAGAACAAATTCTATATAATAATAACAAATTAAAAGAAAAATTGTACATTTATATGATATGATTTATATATAGATAAGAGATCTTATCTCCTTGCCTTAGAAAGAGGACTATGAGAATATATATGCTGTTTTTTTTACAAACAATTAGCCTTGTCCCACTGAGTAAGTCGACTGCATGAATTGCATGATGTTATTGAGCTCTCTATTAACAATCAAAAGTTTTTCAATAAATTGTTAATTAAGAGATCCAACTCAATAATGTCATTGAGTTTCCTTTTTGCTTTTCCCCTGGACTGCAAAATATTTATCTACAATCATCCTCACTAGTATATCCAATCAACAAGATTCTCTATACGTGTTCTGTAACATCCTTATTTTTTTGAAATTATAATTAGTTGTTGTTAGATCTTAAATTAGTTAGAGGATAAAACAAATCAAAATTTAAAACAATAATAAAATTCTGATTTATTTATAAAAGAATAAATATAATAAACAATGATAATCATTTATATATGTATAAATTTATTTAATTATTAAAATAAGTAAAAAAATATTTTTTTGAATAAACAATTCTATTAAAAATATTATTTTCGTTTTTTTAAAAATATATAATATTTTAATACATATATAATATTATTTTATTTTATCATTTAAAAAAAAGAAAAACCCTAATCCTAACCCTAACACTACCTCTATATAAACCACATATACTTCACCCTAACCCTACATTCAGCCGCTATAATAACCTGCCTGCCGCTATAATAAACAAGCAATTTAGAACCATCGTTCCTGTGCTCGTCCTCACCTCTCCTGTCTTACTTCTTCATACTCTTGTTGAGAACCTTGGGGTAACTTTTGTGTGCTTGCCTGTAAGCTAGGGAGTGCAGGTAACTCTGAATATTCTTCCATATACTTGTGAACTGTATATGATTAGATTGTGATTGAATTATGTTTTATGCATTTTGAATTGAATTATATAAATAGAAACATTTAAAGTTTTCAATTTTTATATTAGCATGAAAATCTTTATAATTGTCATGGCGGTTGCATTGTGATTGGGCTGGAGTATGGAGGCGAAATATGTATGTTGAGATTCTATCACGTGATAAGCCATCACTCGGTGCACAGTGGATGGCATTTGTCAGAGCCCCTTTACCCGTGTCTTTCCTTTAGCCAGGATTGCATTGGAATTGTGGGACATGTGACACCTCCTTGGTTTTCCTTTTAAGGAGGGGAGCCATAGTCCAGGCTTGAGCTCTACACCTTTGGCCGGGTGTATCTTAAGGAACTGGTGAGCTTGAGACAATCCAGTCACATGGATAAATTTTTATTTGACTAAATGTTAGCCTATGGCTCCCGTCAGCGGAATAAGGATGGACGGTGATATAAGGGTGGTTGCATATTACATTATTATACATTATTTGTGATGATGATAATTATGAGTGGCATAGTTATAAAAGAAATTATGAAATTGTTTATATTATGTTTACTTTATATATATACAAATGTTTTTCGTAAATCAGTTTTTTCCTTTTTAATTGTATGTCGTTTACTTGTGTGCGGTAGAAACTTTCGGAGTTACTGGGGCGTGGAATCTTACCCCATTATATTACATTTTACAGGTGATGATTCTAGTAGAAAGCAAGGGAAGGCACATAGGGAATGAGCCTTGTTGGCTCTCTTGTATCCTTAGGCACATGCTATCATTTTGAATTGTCATGACTCTAAAACTTCCGCGATTTATTTTCTATTTAATCTGATATTTTGGTAGGATTTGGTTTGCTATTAAGGACATGTATTTTGGCATTGTTGAGGATATGCTTTAATGAATTGATGTTTGAAATCCTCTTTATTTACACATGGCAGAAATTTCATTAAGTATTTTGGTTAGATTTTTTGGGTGTTACATTTTTTGTATCAGTGCGGTGAAATTTTATTAAGTATTTTGGTTAGAATTTTGGGGTGTTACATTTTTTGTATCAGAGCGGCGAAATTTTATTAAGTATTTTGGTTAGAATTTTGGGGTGTTACATATATCAGACTTCAACAGTGACACTAAGATAATCCTTGCCACACATAGTGCAATAATGTAACAAAGCTTATACTAATTAATTTATGTCTACTCTTTTTTGGAATACATTACTTACAAAGAAAGAGACGCCTTTAAACACACGAAAGAGGATCATTAAGAATTTCAAAACCAAAAACATAGTGCTCATATTTACAGATTCAACAAGTTGAGAAAAAGCACAAGGATATCTATGAACAAAGGGAACCAGCACGTGTAAGAAGCATCTAAATTTCAATTATCCACGAAGAAGATGTGAGCTTTAGTAACATCATAGAAAATCCCAGGCGGAGTGAGAAGCTCGGGCCTAGAAGACATGATTGGATCCTTTTCCCTCTTCTTTTGCCTGGTGAAGACTGAACAGAACAATGCTGGGGAGGAAGCCAAGGAACAACGACATGGATGAGAGGGAACCTGAAGACCCACGGAGATGAAGATGAAGACGGATGGAGTGGACGAGCTCTCGCTCGGGTTAGGGTTGAGGATTTCAGAGATGGCGTCGTTGTTAGGTCAAGAGTGATTTGGTAAAGTGATCGAGTGTAAGGAATTTTGTCTGTGTGAAAGTGGCATGAGAAAGCTGTGTTAGCTTGTGATAGCCGTCCAAAATTAGAAAAAAAATTTGAAATATAAGAGGGGAAGTGTTCCGTGTGAAAACATTCCAAAATTCAATATAAGAGGGAAGTTAAAATTAGAGGGAAGTTGAAATAAGAGAAAATGTGGTCATGTGTTAGCCCTCCAAAATTCATAAATATATTAACTTTTTTATCCCTCCAAAATTTCATGCTAAAAATAAATATCTATTACAGGAACAAATTTCCTCGTTAATTTGAAAAATTAG
This sequence comes from Vachellia pachyceras, assembly GCA_025593235.1. NCBI lineage: Eukaryota > Viridiplantae > Streptophyta > Magnoliopsida > Fabales > Fabaceae > Vachellia > Vachellia pachyceras. The sequence continues at coordinate 10,192 of JANTPZ010139660.1, read as the reverse complement.
AGAGGAATATAATATTTCTCGTTAAATTCCTCGCCAATTGGGTAAATAAAGAGAGGAATATACAAGTTGTCGCTAATTTTTCTCGCTAATTTGGGAAATTATAGAGGAATATAATATTACTCGCTAAATTCATCGCTAATTAGACATTTTAGAGAGGAATATCCAAGTCGTCGCTAATTTTCTTCGCTAATTTGGACATTAAAGATGCATTTAATATTTCTCGCTAATTGGACTATTTAGAGAGGAATTCTAAAGTCGTCACTAATTTTTCTCGCTAAAATATGATTTTCTAGTAGTGGGTTAAATGCCTAAATGACTTGCATACATCTCTAAATTGGCGACGTGAAACCATTATTGAAAACATCCTTGTGTTAAAGAACTATGGACATAACCGTTCTTTTAAATGGATTCTCCTAGAAGCATATTTGATAGTTGATTGGATTGTCAAAACTTTTTTAAGAGGTTCATACCCTTTTGAATTGCTGACAAGACCCCCTCACCCAATTACTTTGCTTGTTAATGGAAAACTAAAAGCTGAAGCTCTAGTTCCAGGATGATGTCAGTGGCATCTATTTGTTTGTGTTTTGTTTTAACCTGTTTGTTAAGATTGGTGGTTGGTGTGCTTTATGACTAGCCTATGAAGGAATGAAAGTATCAACTTGGCCCAATTTCATAAATATTCATTAAAGCCTCATCCCAATTTGATTGGAACTTAGCGTCTATATCACTGGTCCCATTACAATCATCATTAATATTCTCTCCCAGCCCAGTGTCTTTGGATTCATAGGACCTGGACTCCCTCTTGCTCTTAGGACAGCCCACATGGGCCCAAGAGCTCAAGATAAAAGCGGCACAATGTTAATGTCACCCATGGAACACAATTGTCTTCGAAAGAATATACATGTGGTTAGTAAAAATAAAAAAGTCACCCAAAAAATTTTGATAAAGTTATAATCTTTTTATATAATTATTTGATTGGGTCAAATTGAAACATTTGTAGGTTCCAATTGGGGTAGTTCTAAGAGAGCCCTCTTTTGCATTCATAGTATCATATAAACTCAAATCTGAAATATTGTATTTAAGCAGTTAAAACTCTTTTGACTAAGAGCAATATTTGTTAATTTTAAAAATTATATTTATGTCTTATCCGGAGGACAAATCTATTAATTTCATTTCTGCCAAGGAAAGTAAAGAGTGAGACGAGTGAAATTGCTGCGTATTAGGCATTGCGGTCAATTTACGGAGCACACGCTGGCTTAACATTAAGTAACGATGAATTTGGAAATAACTGAGAATATTGGATGTCATTTTCATTGTATTGAAGCAGTCGTTTTGCCGGGTTTAAGGGGCATGGAGAGTTGATACATTGGCCTTGTGTGAAGAGAGATATTTCATGTGTAACTTCATTTGAAGTGGTTTTTACATAAATTAAAATAAAGCTCTTTTCATAAAGTTATCTTAAATTATATGAAATTATTCTCTCAACATACGTTAATGATATATCTTCCATCATCGAGTTCATCTTAGAATTGGGTATAGCATAATAAGTCAGTCACTTATAACGTGCTAAATTAGAATTAGAATTTCTTTTTGAGAGGTTTGGCTAACAATACATCAAATACTGGGGAAAAAATGATCTTCTGTTGTGATTCTTGGTTGTATTTTCACCTTCGGCTTTCTTGTTTGCTCATTCATTTAGTTTTGCATTTGTGACCCATCTTAGGTATATTATTTACATTAATACACCTTAAAAGCTGCAAAAAAAGCTGACATTTATATTTCTGCATTCAGCAATTAGTATGAATGCCAGTTATATTTCAAAGATTAATAAAATTTGATACATTACTTTGAAGTATCTATTTATGTATATTAATAATTTAGAAGGGAAATCAGGTTTAAGACAAATAATAAATACAATATTATATTTAATTTTCTTAATCTTCTGAAAAAAAAAACTAACCATTTCTTACACGAGTTTTAATTTTGAATCTAACGTGTCAAATGAAGCTCGTTGAATTGGAAAATATGGTTGCACGTATGAGACAACAAGACATTGGGATCCGTTTGCTAATGCAGTGGAGAAGTACTTTTACACAAATCGAGGTAAATATGTGAAGGAGATTATCTCATTTTTACTGAAAAATACTGTTAAACATGTTTATAGATATAAGTTGAGTGTTGCGGAACGCTACCATGATAGAGCCAGGGTTCCCGAAGTCCCAAGTCGCACAATCTATTTAGCCGATACGGTGTAAGCTTATTTATTTATTTATATTTACAATAACAATTTTATAAAATATTAAATACGATGACATTTTTTTTAGATGGGAAGGAAACAAGAAAGGGGAGGATGGGAGAACCTAAATCCATTGAGGACACGTGTCGCACATGTATTGAACAGAGCAGTATGATCCTTATCTCTTCGATCGGCCATCAAAGTCTTGAGTCTTCACAGTCAGCGGACTTAGTCTTCGATCTTTATTAGACCAGTGCAGGGTCGCTGATTACAGTACGCTTATAATTTAGAGAGATTTACTGTTGAATCCTAAATAAGGGACTTATTTATCAAATGGTCCCAAATTTTAAAATATTTAAAAAATGATCCCATTGACAACACAATGTATTGTCAATGTAGCACATGGTGTTGTTAGGGGTTGTTAAGTGACAACATCATGCGTTGCATTGACAACACCCCGTGTTGTCAATGGAACCATTTTTTAAATATTTTAAAATTTGGGACCATTTGTTAAATATCTTCACTATGTGGGACCACACAGTAAATCTCAGCACGTAAAATACCAGAAACGAAGAAGAAGAGAGGAGGAAGATACATTAACATAACAATCAATTGGTATGTTTTTTTACCTGAAAATCAATCGGTATGTTTAAATATAGCAATAAACTTTTATTTAAAATGTGTGATTTCTTAACATACAAAAATATTTTTGAACTTTAATTCAACCTAACACCGTCACATTTTATTAAGGCCCAGACTATGGTTAGGATTTATTTTATTGTTCATGAGCACTTTTGCATGCACTTTGAGTAGAAGCTTACAAAATACCACCCCAAGTGTTAAATTCCAAAAGGGTGATCCCAAGTTACAAAATCTCAAATCAATACTCAAGATTAAAATGGGATTTTAAGATGTTGATATCATACACTCCTATGGTTGAAAGGTTATTGAATTTTAATGTGTAGTTAATAAAATTTAAGATTTACCTTCATTAGGATGAAATAAGTTATTTATAAATAGGGTTAAATGGGTATTGATTTATTCACTTTTAACAAAAGTTGAAGGTATTTTTTAGACCTTAACTTTTTTTTCTCCAGTAGGGCTATAGAGACAAAGAAGCATGCCTTTTCATGTTGAAATAAAAATTCTTTCATATATTTACCTCGTATATTATAAATTATATTAGAAATATAGTTTTTAACATCAATCTAAACACCCTTAGGGAGAATGTCATTGGCTAAGGAAGAAAGAGAAGGTACAGCCATTAAGACTTTATAAATTATAACCTTGCATTATTTTGTTAGAATTTAATTGCGTGAGGTCAATAAATCAAATAAAGAATATTACCAAAAAAAATAAGTAAACTAAAAAAATAAACTAATTTAATAAGGACAAAAAAACCAAACTTGATCCATATATTATATTAAATTAAAAGAATCCATATATTTAGATGTAAATCATTTACAGATAGTGTTAATGTTACGTAGGAAAAATCAACCTGAAAGTCTTTATAATTTGAATTTCACCTAATTTTATATTAGGGTTTTAGACCTTTTCATTGGATCTGATAGTTTTGTCATTAAATCCATTAGTCCCTCATCTTTGAAATCATTAAATAGGGACTAATGGTGTTAAAAACTCAGTTAAAGAGGGTAATCTTGCAAATATTTTGATCGTCTTGTTTCTTAACACCTTGAAATCTGACTCAACATTTATGCAGTAATAAATTTAGAGTCAATACAATTTTTATCCTTTAAATTTACCTTCATTTTTGTTTAAATTTTTTAAGTATAAAACCAGTGATTTTGATTACTCTAATTTTATTTTATTTAAAATATTAGCCCATGTACTCCAATAAAAATCTGAAGCGCTTTGCACATTGAAACCAAAATTATAATAAATTCAAGGACTACAATCAAAATAAAGATAAAAAATTTAATTAAACCTAAATTTAGCCATATGTAAAAAATTACTTCTTTTTTAGCTTCCACCAAGGCAATAAACGACACCAACAAGTCCTCCATCCAATCTTCCTCAAAGGGTATAATAATATTGGATGATGGGGCATACATAGAAAGAGAAAGACCGGAGAGGTAGGGAGATCAATGGCGGAGTTGCAGAAAAGCTTCTTCAAAGCTTGCTCTGTGTTAAGTGCGAGTGTTGTTGTGTTTCTGTTATGGCTTAGCATCACAGCAAGAGCTTCCATGGCTGCCACAAGAACGGTACAAGTAGGAGTCATTCTTGATCTGGATTCAAAACTTGGGTACATGGTTAACAACAGCCTCGCCGTCGCCATCGAAGATTACTATTCCGATCATAAGGATACAGAGACCAAGATCAACCTTACAGTGCTGAGTATCCCTCAGAACGACGTCGTCGGTGCGGCAGGAGCAGGTAACACCATCACTCCGATCTCCATCATCTAAAATAATAAACGATGCCTCCAGCTAGAGGAAGCTAAACATTTAATCTTATACTGCGCGAAATATTTAATTAAATTAATTATTTATAATAAATATGAGTTTATTTTTTTAAAATATCTCCTCTCAACTATCAATGGAAACTTCATAACCAGCGGTGTGTTTTTAAGTAAGCATGATATATTTAAAAGATATAAATAAATTAAAATATTATATTTTTAACCAAATTCAATCCTAATTAGTTTTTACATTAATGTAATTTTTCTAGTTTCTTTTGCCATGATCGTTAAGTACAAAAATAACTTTAAATTAATTAGTATGAGTTTTTAGAACATGATGAAGACGCGGATCAAGATTCAAGACGTGCGCTCCTGCGTTTATGCAAAGGATGTGACCGTTACACATTTGCCACCTCTAAAAGTACGTTCAACAGTATTTTTTTTAAAATGAGATAATTTTATTCACATATTTACCTCGACTTGTGTAAAAGTATTTCTTCACCGATTTACCATATTGAGGGCTTGTTTGGAAGTTATTCTCAGAATAGCTTTTACAAATTCCGAGGCAAAACCTAGGTTTTGAAGAATATATTTTGGAAAAATAGCTTTTACAGATTCCGAGGCAAAACCTAGGTTTTGAAAAATGATTTATGTTTGGGCAGTTATTAACTTTTACGGATTCCGAGGCAAAAAAGTGGTTAGGAAAGAAGAAGGAGAAATGATGAAAGGTAGGAAAGATGAAAGAGAAGTAAGAAAAAGTAGGAAAGAAGAAAAAGAAAGAAAGAAAAAGTAGAAAAGAGGAAAGAGAAAGAAGAAAAACGTATGAAAGAAGAAAAAGAAAGAAGGAAAAAAGTATGAAAGAGAAAAGAGGAAAAAGTAGGAAGGAGGAAAAAGTAAGAAAGAGAAAACCTAGATTTCAAACTGAGATTTTGTAACCAGAATAGCTTTTCAGAAAAATTTTTAGTAAAACCTAAATTTTAAAAACCAACCTAAATTTCATAATAGGAGGCAAACAAGCCCTTAATGCTTTTTTCTTGTATTTTGTCAAGCAGCTCTCTCTTTTATGATAGTGGTACTTAGTAAAAGTAACATTCTTCTTGCGCCTCAAAATCTAATCTACTTTTTTTTTTTTACTTGTTTCATTTTTATCTCGATTAAATACGTTTATTTGTATTAATTATTTCCTCACTCACCAAGAATTGTAATTATTCCGCACCTACTAATTCTCTTTAGTTTAATCATTAAGTACATATTCTATCATATTTTGTTACTACTTTTCTCTCTCAGTTACTGTTTTCATAAATAAAGGTACATTTGAAAAAATTATTTTTATATATTTATTGATTTTAATTAATTTTAACCGTTAATTCAATTTATGCAATCTAAATAATTATTACGGATAGGAATCAAACAGTGTCAATGACATGTTTTGAATTTGAGATTTTCGTTCAAAAGTTTATCATCAATGATAGTTGCAAAAAAGATGCTGTACATGTACTCATGTTTAAAAATGAGTGTTCCTCTGTCATCTTTCACTCAAAAACAAAAATGAGTTTTCCTCGTATTCTTATTATAAAGGTCTTTTAACGGATTTATACATACCAACAAAAAAGTCAAAAACATTAAATTTGTTATAAAATTTAAATATTTTTTATATTACCCTTCTTAACTACATTAAATTCCAATATTATATTAATTTCAACATGCTTACTACCCTTGTTAATTAAGGGTATGTATGAAAAAATATTTAATGCTTATTTAAACTATCAAAATTGTTATAAAAATATTAAAGAACGGTTCCTATAAAAATGATTGGTAGGAGTATTTCTTCAAGAAAATTGGTTTTCAATAATCATGAATTTTCAATTAAGGCTAGAATTTGAGGAGATGACTTTGGAACATGAGAATCAAATCTTTGCAACAAGTATTTCCGGTTTTTTGTGTTAATTACAAGTAGGAAAATCATTTACAAATTTATCATACGTTATTGTCAAATTTTGAAAAGTGGAGGTAAAATTCCTCTCCTCTATGTATCAGTCAAATATTTTTAGTTTTTTATGATAAAAGGTAGCATATATCAATTGGAAAATTTTTAAATGTCGAAGTTATTTTTTTTGGGAACAATGTCGAAGTTAAACTTGAAAACTGATTGTGAAATTTTGAGTGTATATGCTATAAATTTGACACTCATTATCCGTAATTTATTAAGTAATTGATATATACATATATAATAATTTAATTTGCAACTAATTTGTTAAAATTTAACACGGAACATCTCAGCGGAGAAGTGTAGTTATGTGATTTTATTTTACGACTATTAAAAAAACAAAAATCCTTCACTAAAACTTTAAATTTTTTATCCAAGTTAAAATTAAATTATATTAATGTAATGATGATATAATTTCATTCCCTACATTAATGTTTTAGGTGGTCATGCATACATATACAAGATCTCATTGTATTTCTTGATCTCTTGTGTGCCTCCATTCCGGTCTCCCTGTGCCTCTCTTCAGGTAAGTTTTATTACATTATCGTGTTTATATTAGAAATCACTTCAGGTAGAATTAAAAAATGACAGTTAATTCTTTAAATATTTCTTAAATTAATTTTTTTCAACTTTAGTAATGTCAAACAAGGTTTTGAATGAGTAAGAAAAACGTAAGAAGCACCATATCTAAACATTAATTAATAATTTTCAAGTGACTTACTCCCTCTAATTCTTATTACAAGTACTTTAATTTCTAACTAATCGTAACATGTGCAAGCAGCTGCTACTCTGATAAGGAAAGAAAAGGTGCGTGCCATATTGGGCCCCCAAAATTCAGAGCAAGCAAGGTACATAGTGAAACTTGGTGAGAAACGCCAAGTGCCTGTTATTTGGTTTCCCACAAGTGGTCCGTCTCTTTTGCCACCTCCATCGCCATCCTCCATCTATTCCCATCAAGGCCTTAATTGCTTTCAGTTCCAAGCTATAGCTGACACCATTAAAGCTCTTGGGTGGCAATCAGTCGTCCCCATTTATGAAGAGACTGAATATGGCAGTCTCCTTGTTCCATGCCTAGCCAATGTCTTGAAAGATATGGGCATACAAATGGCTAATGTAACGGCCATTGGTTCAAATTCAACAAATTCTGAAATTGACAACACTCTTGCCACTTTAAACAACACGCGAACACATGTATTTCTTGTCCATATGAGCAGGAATTTCGGAAAAAGATTTATTTTGTCTGCACAAGAGCTATCGATGATGGGTGAAGGATATGCTTGGATACTTACCCAAGAGCTATCGTCTTTGACAGATCCTCTAGTTTTAGTCGAGAGAGAACTGTATAATAATGTCCGAGACGTATCTTCGATTTTAGGTAGTTTTTATGATAGAGTTCCTTTGACAAGATACATGCCAGGTGCGTTGGGAGTGAGGCCAAATTGGCCAATGGATTCGCATGAAACAAAAGAATTACGTGAAAAGAGAGAGAAAGATTTCTTTAAGCGGTTCGGAATTAGGCTAACTGTCTATGGATGGTGGGCTTATCACACAATCGAAGCATTGGCTGTGGCATTAGAGAAGACAGGCACAGACAATAATGGTACAATACTTCGCGAAGACATTCTGACTGCTAATATGACAGGAAGCAAGTCAGGGTTACATTTTGATTTGAGGGAAGGACAACTAAATCAATCGGAGCTTCAAGTGTACAATGTGGTCGGAGACAGAGAAAGGATCATCGGGTCTTGGAGCCCTCAAAATGGGCTGTTTCAAAATCATAGTAAAGTTGGCGAGACATCTGGTGAATACCAAGTAAAGGATCCACTGTGGCCGGGCGACACATTGGATAAACCACCAAAGTTGAGGATTGGAGTACCAACAACAAATACTTTTCCTGAATTTGTGAACGTGGATGTATACAATTCTAGTATTGTTGATCGGGTTGATGGGTTTGCCATTAATGTGTTCTTAAAAGCTGTCGATATTTTGCCCTTTCGGTTAACTAATTATGAGTTTGTTGCGTTGCCAAAAATGACCTATGATGAGATTCTCCGCAGCCAAATGAAAGCCCAGGTAAGTTTTCATTCTTTTCTCTCTCTCTTTTTACTTGTTTTACTTGTGTATCATTAGTTCCTAATGGAAAGAAGGCATGATATTAGTATACTTATGAATCCATTATGTACTACATTTGGTCCTTATGAAAATTAACACAAAGTTGTTACAATGTTAACTAGTAATTTTAATATTTATAAGTTAGTTACTTACTCTTATATTAAATACACGAAGAAGTGTGTTTATGTATGTTTATGCATGTAAGATTCATTTCCAACCCTTGGCTTTGTGTATAATTGAAAATATTATTGCAGGATCTTGATGCTATAATCGGAGACATCACAGTTGTGGCAAATCGCACAAAATATGTTGATTTCACGTTCCCATATTTAGATTCAAGTGTGGCAATGGTGGTAAGGGTGAAGGATGCCTCCACAAGTCTGGAGATCCTCATCAAACCATTCGATTGGTTACTATGGGTCATTCTTGTTGGGATTTTTGCGATTGCAACTGCTATTATAAATGTATCATTAGAAATAAACAAAACCGATGAAAGAAACGGAACCAACGAAATCGAGGTCCCAATGACGGAGAAAGAACCAACGAAATCAAAGAATTCCGCGTCAACCCCTTCCTTGTGTACAAGATCGGTTAGCTCTCTTATGTAGAATATATACTTCACCTAATTATATTTTATTATGTTTCAATTTGTGCCTTGCACGTATAGTACTCTAACTCTCTATCACACACTTGATATCATGTCGCTTAAATGTACGATTATATATCACAGATGTTATGGGGATCAATTCATCAAGCAAAGCTGCAGGATGGATGGTGATACTGACGTCATTTCTATTCATCTTTATAGTGCAAGTTTACACAGCGAGTTTAGCTTCGATTTTAACTCCAGGGAAAATGAAAGAGCCCTTATTTATGGATGAAAGTGAGCTTAAAAGTAGCAATCTATTGGTGGGATATCAAAAATGGTCATGGGTGAGAGAATTTCTGATTGAACAAATAGGATTCGATCCGTCTCAGTTAAGGGGCTTAGGAAGTCGCGAGGAGTACGATGAAGCACTGTCAAATGGAACAGTGGATGCAGTTTTTGATGAAACTCCTCATCTCATGCTCTTCCTCTCCCAATATAAATCTCGCTTTAGGATGACCGGACCAATCCATCAAACTGGTGGATTTGCCTTTGTAAGTCTACTTCATTAACTTACTCTTAATTACTCCTAATTATAAGTCTATATATAAACCTTTAATAATGACATGCCATATGTATATTCATCTAATTTTCAGGCATTCCAAAAGAAATCTGGCTTGGTCTCGCATTTCTCGAATGCAATTTTAAACGTGTATCATGATGTGGAGACATATCGTGTGCTGATGGCCAAGAGCTCCTTACCCACTTCCATCGAAGATTTGCAGTTTCAAGACCAAAAGTGATAAAGGGACAGCAAGTTTGAAGATAAGTGACTCTGGAGGCCTTTATACT